>JANLJB010031004.1:0-41675 GCA_026212285.1 Bursera cuneata | reverse complement strand
GAAAAACAATTCCTAACTAGATGTCCACACTCCACGGCTCATCATAACTTGGTAACACTTTTTAACAGATTATGATTATAATTTTGTTTATTTTTCATTGCATCCCATTTTAAGGAAGAAAGATTAGTACTACTTTTTTTTTATTAAACAGAAAATTCTATTATTAAATTAAGAAAAATAAACAAATCTTTATCCTTATAAGCAAAAGTAGTTCTCTTCTCCTTCAGTATTTAACCCCAAACCCGTTTAAGCGCTCTAGTGCCATTGACTATAGCATCTTCCACTCATACTTGATTAAACTAACATAGAATATTATCAATTCACAATAATTTCTTAATTGATAATATATTCCAGTATTAATCCAACTGTAATTGACGTTTATAACATGGAATAGCCGACTTTTCTTCTTCTTTTTTTTTTTAGTTTATTTTCTAAAATATTGCATAAGAAACCTGAAATTAAAAAAAAAAAAATCTTTGAAGCCGCGGCAGCGATTGGTCAAAAAGCATGGAAAATGGTTTTTGCCAAAACTCATCCCGCCGTTTCTTCAATGGTACACAATCAATCTCCAAAACTGTTTTCTCATTTCTACAAAAAATCAAGACATAATAAGATAAATAAAGTAAAATCAACATCATACTCGTAATCAACATTTTTCCCAATTCAAAATAAATTTCTCTTTCTATTTTCTATCACCAACGGCCCCACATCATTCACCTCCCTCAATCTCCGCCACTCCTTCAACCCCATCACGATCATCATCAATTATCCAACGATCCATCGGCACACATTCACTCTTATGTCTCGACTTCCAATCAAGCGCTTGGCATCCTCTAGAACAGTAATTCACGCTCCCACAAACTGAGCACCTCCGAAACTCATGAGCCCGGGTCTCGGGTCGACCGCACCCACTATGCGAGCACAACCTCAACGTCTGGCCTAGGGCGACCACATTTTTACCCAACTCGAACCACTCTTTTAAAAACTTATTCACCGGGTGCACCTCTTGCGCGCCCACATTATACCCGAAATCACTTAACAGCGGACAATCCGACCCGTTCGAGCCCCGTTCACAATCTAGCTGTAACTTATTTTCGGACGACTTACGTGTCATCATCAGAGATAAGGATAGCATAAATTCACGTGCGTTAGCCTCGATTAACAGCCGGCGTCCTTTCTCGATGTCTCGCCGAACGCCGTAGCCGTCCTGCAGGCAATGGCCCAGCTCGCGTATGGCGTCGACGTGGTCAAGGGAGGCGGCTCGAGCGCATAAAGCGACTCCGGCTCGTAGATCTTTATCCTCCTTGGAGCCGCCGCTGCCGTTGAACTGTATAACAGCGAGGGAGTAAAGAGCCGGTGCGTGCGATTTGGTGGCGGCTTTAGCCATTAAAGATCTTCCGCTTCCTCGGTTTTGTAAACAGTAAAATAGGATCTGCAACAGAAAGAAAAACATGTTAAAACGACAATTTCTCAGCTTTAAAAGAAAAAATAAAAGGAAAAATATAAGATTTTGCTTATGTCTATATTTACGGACCATGCCTAGACTGTAGCAGGCGTCGGCGTTGCCCGCTCTAATACACTCTTTAAGAAAACGGAGAGCTGAATCCGACCAGTTCTTTGCTTTCACAGCAAGCGCTTTTGGTCCGGCTTTTGACAACACCAACGGATGAAAACCTAAACGGTTCAATCTCTTGCACCTGTTCACAGCAAAATGTTGAAAACAAAAACTTGAGCAAAAAGGTGAGAAGAAAGACATGCATATGATATGCACGTATATATGTAGTTTAGTTTACATACGTTATAACGGCGTTAATGAAATCAGACGGACAAGAAGCGGAGGAGCTGAGCTTGGAGAGGATGTAAACAACGAGATCATCAGGCAAGCCATCGAGAAGATCGGGCTTTTGAGTCATATCTTTCCGAGTAACAGACGTTCTGAGTCTCTTTTTTCTCTGAATCATCTGGTTTCCTTATCTTCACTTCTATACAGACTTATAGGCAGGTAGCAAGCGCTCAATGCGTTGTTTTAACCTCTGCTGGGACAAGGAAGAAACCGCTGGGCAATTACCTGATCCCCAGACGTTTAATTGAAGTAAACAAAAGGGACGATTGTGTATCTGCTTCTCTGGCTTGTTCGTATTATGGTGGGGGTGGGGTGATGTTTTGTTTTGTTTGCTCTTCGTTTTAGCTGTGTCTCAATTAAAAGCATTGCTGCAGCAATGTAAGGGCCGTTTCTTTGTTTATATACGCAATACGCTCCAATGCCTTGCCATTACGTTGGACCCACTCTACTTCGAATCAAATTATTTCACTATTAACCTAAATCACTTAGTAACGCTTCAATGAAAATAAAAATATTCTTTCTTTTTTATATTTCCTATTTTTCAAATATACAAAAAACGATCATGAAAATGTCTCTTTTATATTAATTATAAAGCTTCTAATTAATAATGGTCTTTAAATAATTGAAATATAATTTAATTTACATAATAATTAATAATCTGTGAAAACAATCTAGTTGATGAGATTATTTTACATTTTAACATATTTAATATTTTAATTTTAACCATAAAAATATTCTTCTAAATAGGTTAACATCTTAAAATAGGTATTGATGAGTTAAACTGGTCCAATAATATTTTATTATTCATCCCTCTTGAAAATAAACTATTCATCAACTTGTTAGATCTAACTAGATATATATATTATCTCATTAGATCTTAATAAGTGTTACTTTACCATAAAAAATTACTTATTGCAATCAAAATAATTTATAAAGTAATTAAATTTCAAAACAACTCCTTTAATATTTTTTTTCTAATTTTTACTACAATGATTTATAATAATAATAATAATAATAACAACGTAATTATCTTTGCTACATAATTATGATTCGTTTAATTTTTTGAGTGGTTAGGTTTCTTCCAGCATTTATGAACTTGACTGGAGTTAAATTATACACTAATATTTGACTTTTTAAGCTTTGTTTTTGTTTTTATTTTTATGATTTATATCTACTTAATATATGTTTGGAATTGTATTAGATAAAACACAACTATAATCATGTTTGAATCAATCAGGGATAAATTCAGAAACTCAGTCTGAGCCTTGTAAAGTTAAGATAGATCATGTTAGATTGTAGAAAAATGGAGATAGCTGATAGAATAATGATGAACTGTATTAGATGGGTGAATCATTTCATGTGGGATCAATTCGCTCGACTTGTTCCACAAGGATAAGTTATTTCCTTGAAAAAATTAAAGTAAATTACCGACACCAATGTAAAGAGAGCTAAAAAATGGTCAAAGTGGCCCCCGACGTTGGCTTGGACTATCACTCAAATCACTGCGTATGCTATGGTTAAAAGGACAAATAAGTGGCAATCAACTTAACGCCGGAGGTTAGAGTGTCATGCCAGGGGTCGATCTGCTTGGGGCTTATCAACTATCATGACCCAAAATGGCTCAAATGCCATTCATCTCCACTTCTTTCCTTTTCAATTAAATAATACTTAAAAATTAATCCTTAATTATATATATAATCTCTAAGTTATTAGTCAAACTCTGTAGAGCTATTTCGCCGTCTAATTCAATTTTAGTATAGTCGTTTTCCTAAAATCAACTCCTCAACAATAATCTTCTCATTAAGCATTCTCGGTCAGAGGAAGAAACACAAAGGATGCAACACTTTCTACGCTATTAAAGTAGCTCAATAATTTATGTATTCTCGATTGATTTTATATTATTATTAATACAAAATATATATTAATTCAGGTTCAGATTTTCATCATGTACAATGAACTATTCATTGACGTTAATTTGGTAGCACTTTTTCACCTGTTTCAAGTCTATCTAAAGATTTCGTATTGTCTTGATCAGAACGAAACGTTGATAAGATAAATGTTTTAACCGAAGGTTCGGCCGGCGTATACAACTTTAACAAGTAAGCTAGATCTGACGCTCTTCTTAAGACACCTCTGATTCGAAACCCCAAAACGGCATGATAAACGTGCCGTTTGACAAACCAATAACAATACTAATAGTATTCTGCAGCCTATGTGCCCTCCCTCTTTAAGTAATGAGAAAACATCAACAATATTTTATTATGATGCGTAACTGTGTAAGAGATGTACGAGGGTAATCATCGATTAATGGCATCGTTTGTCCAAGAAACAAATTAAATTATTAATAAATCAAATGTGACATGTGATGTGATGTCTGCCCTCAGCCTGCAGAGCTACTTGCTTAAGACTAAGCTAACTTGCAGGCATGATAACAGCCACAGCCCATTTTGATTATTTTAATTTGAGTTGAGTCCTGTGTAATATACTATTCAAAATCGCAACAAGATTAGGTAAACGTGGAAATAGAGAGATAGGAGCATATATGGTAAGCAAATTGAAATCTGTGAGAGGTTTGTGAATCAAGCTAAGCTGCAGCAAGCTAGCTGTGGCTAGATATTTATGAGTTTGTGAGGTGGGGACATTGAAAAATTTGGAAAAAATAATTCCCCACTTGTGTAATCTGGATAAGTTTCAAGTTTGAAGATGTGGAGTTGGTGGAAAACTAATCCTTTTCATTACCAACAAAAAGGGAATGAATACTTGGTTTGGTAAAGAATGAGTATTGCATTGCATTGCATCGCCTTGCTGCAGCCACGGATGCCGCAATTAATTATATTTTCCTTTTCTATCTCCTTTATCCTTTATGTAAGGCTCTCGCGAATTCAAACCTGTGAAGTAATCGGCTTATCATGATTCAATTTCAACCAATGATGTTAATCATTTCTGGGTCTCAACATACATTTTATTCGCTAGAAGACAAGTCAGATTTTTGAATCATGCTTTTACTTGTTCACCTCCAGAAGAACTAGCAAATCAAGTAGAATACATGTACCAACCTGCTAGCCATTTCGTGATTTATTCAATCAAGTTATCAAACAGATTAAACATCAATTAGGGTATGAATTATTGATGAGATTTGTCTTATATATCTTGATTAATCAAATAGTTCTAAACTTTTATAACAATCGACATCAATACATTTTGTATTATAAAGCTTTTCCAAATCGAGTAGATCACATATTTAAGTCTTTAATCATTAATTTGTTTCGCAAAAATCAATACCATTTCTTGCACGCTCGGTAACCATGTGCAATTGCTTTGTGTATCCATATACATACACTAGTCTACACGTAGAGTCTCTCAGTCTCTCTTGATTTCATTTTCCGCGCGCAGTAATTCAAAATCTGAGCTCAGCTTTATGTATTCGTGGAAACTGACCTCACTTACACATGGAAATTTTCAACGTCCTTTCATGCGATTGTATACGCGTTTGTGTCGCTTGAATATCTCATACAGTCAAAAATTTATGCATAAAAAAATGGATAATTGTATAAGATATAGTAATTTTCAGCAGACGTGAAGGACATTAATTATGACGATCCATGCCTTGCTTAGTTTTTAGATGTAAGAAATGAGAATTAGCCAAGATCACAAGTAAAGTTTGCATCATCAGATTCATATTATTTTTTTTAATCATAATTTTTCCAGTTCATTAACTTCGAGACTTTCGTCGGTCACTATCTCCAGTAAAATATACATGCTCGCATAATCTTTCCTTTCCTTTCTGGCGATAGATGATTGCATGTTAATATTGATTATTTGCTTAAATCGTTAGAAAGATTTCTGGGCTTGTTGATTTCTAGTTTTTGACCAAGAAGATATTAAAATGTTTTACAAAATAATAAAACACTTTAATCTCAATTTTGGTTTTTGAAGAAACCTTGATAGATACGTTTCTGGGATGTCAATTATGAATAAGAATTTGTTTTCTCTCTTAAAACATTTTGCTAAGTCAATAATGCAGATATATATGGATATTGAAGAACATGGCTTGTTGACCTCGCAACTGAGAAGAGACTGAAAGTTACTATAATGATAAGTAACCTTAGTGGTTGATGAACCCCACAACTTTTTATTTACGGATTATATAAGCACAAAGAAAGAGACAGGGAGAGGGACATGTTACCTTAAAGAACATGCATGTTATCCGATGATTTCATGTGAATACTCTTCAGTGGTATAATTAACTACGGGCAGCACTAATGGCATTTCACATGGTTATGACTTATATATGAATGTGAACTTCATCAGGATGCTTGCAAGCCACACATAGGAGTCAAAATATAATTGGGGAAGATTGCCCGATATTGAAGGATTACCAAAATAGCTCCAAACAGCTTCTGTGAGTTGTTGTTGGACATGAAACTAGGATGAATGTTTATCTGGTTAAGGAAACCATTTATGAGCCACTTTATTCGAGGAATTGTATCTACTCTATACGAATACAAAGTATACAAATGATCAGAGACCCAGGAATGATCAAACTCTTTCATTGCATTTGTTAAAGTAACATGTCAGTCAGTGGACTTGCTTCATGCCTTGCTATGTTTATAGCATAAACTCTTAGCTAGGTACCTAAAAAAAATCTATATATATGTACAAATCCTCTTTAAACTATTTATCAATATAAGACAATTAGGTATTACAATATTCAACAATATGTCCGAACAATTAGTAGTTTATCATACAGTTGGCACGTCACAACAAACCATTTTTATCTAAATACCAAATCTTCAACAGTATGTACATGAATGTTGAAATATTTTAGAATCATATAACGATGCCGACTGATAGCAAAGCAAGATATGGACGTTGTTTACAGTACTAAAATAATTTATTTTAAAGATGTCCATATATGTAGAATTTTAGTAAAATTTGAATTGAAATGCATCGATAGATTCAAAAGACTTTTGACAAAAACTAGTAACTTGGAACATGTTGGGTTGACAAATCTTGTGAAATAAGCTCAATTAACAGGACTTCTTGCGAATGGTTAATTTGTAGCGTACCAAACTCGATCATTGTTTGTCTCTATGAATGAATAATTGTGGGCGCTTCATCAAGTCATTGTGATATATAGATATTGATTTTGGTTTGAGTTTTCGCAGTAGTGGGCTCCGTCCAATATTTTAAAAAAAGATTTCTTGATGTTGATTCGCAACCATTGAGATAAAATTTGAACGTAGCATATTATTCGATGAAGTTTGGTGTGTTAGATATCCGTGGGCCATGCATTCTCGAATGCTTGAACCCTATCTATAGTTTCTACACATCTGCGAATCGATCGTTAACCAGTCTTTTTCACTTCCCTTTCCTTAATCTGTTTGTCTGCTCTTCGCATGATCATTTTCAGATCACTGAGATATATCAAAAGTTAGCTTGTGGTGTGGTTGATCGTGCATATGCAGCATTTGTGTATCACTATTGTTATATATGCATAGAAGAGTATTATATATGGCTCTTGTTATATGTACAGAAACAGAAGAAAACTCAAGCATCGATTGCCAACCAAAACTTCGTCTACAACTTAAGGGAGCAATACAGTTTGTGCTTTAATTGTTTGATCTCACAGGAGTATGATTAATTGAAGATCAAGCCATTGACGGATTGTATTTATGTAGCCATCACAATCATTTATCAATCTATCATCACTTTTTTCTCCTCCTCCAATGATGGGATACAGTTCTGAATACAGCTCTTTACTTGTTTGTGAGAAAGAGATGTCATTAATCACACTGAAAAATTATTAAACGTTTTACAGAAGAGTGTTTCCGTGGGAAGGGTGGCAAGACATGCAAATGTACTGTAGAAGAGATTGATAAGGGGAAGCAAATCTCTTTTATAATGAGTACGTAGTTGAAAGAACTAGCGAAGTATAGCCAACCATGAAAAGAACCCAGATCAAACATTCGATCATTAGCTTATTGTCAGTCACCTGGTAAATAGATCATCATGATGATAATGACAATAATATATACGCACTATTATTGAATAAGAATCACAATAACATAACCATAAATAGATTAAAAATCATGTGCTGTGAACTTAATACTCTTCAGCAGTTCAGGGCGTGTTCGTCTATTTTTCAGTTGTGTGAAACATAGACTTTGTTTCTGATACAATAAAATAATGGCTTGTTGCACTTGTGTGATCAAGAGAAGACGAAGATGGCGAAGTAGATAAAAGGGTTTTTAAGGGGTTGATCAATTTGGGTAATTCGATCGGTTTCAGAATGATCAGATGAATTACTGTCTGGTTTGATTGTGATGATCACGTGAGTCAGCACGTGCCTTCCCAATGTGCACACGCCAACTCCACGTGTGCGAAGACACGTGTGCGTTTCCCTACTGACACAGGAAGCTGACATTAAACGACAGGGAGCAGGTTGGAGCTCGAACGCGGGACCCGCCATCACTTGAGATTGAGAAATAGGGGAATATAAACGGTTACGTCTGTTGGTCCCATCTCCAATATAAATGCCCCTCCTCTCTACTTTAATTACTGTTTTGCCTTTCTCCGTTATCCGGCAAAACTACAACATTATAGAGTTAATATGAATTAATCTACAAGGGAGTTTATAGTACTTATCTAACAAGGTTAAAATAACTCTGTTGATAATATGATTAAAATATGAAAATTAAGATAAATTATCTTACCTAAATTTTGGCCATTATTTGAGGTGATACAGTCAAACAAAAGATTCAAATAACTTAAATAGAAATTATAATAAACAAAAAATTAATTTTAATTAAACTTTATTAATGAATTTGATACTTACTCAAAATATAGGAAAATAAATTATATATATTTTTTCTAAAATTTGAATCTAATTATCCCTTGTATTTAATATAAAATATCTTACAAAATTCCTTACCTGTTTTTACTTTCAAATAATCTTAATCTTCTTCAATCATTCAATGAATGAATTATCAATCAATATTATAGGGTTAAATTTGGTATTAATTGTGAATCTTGCCAACAAATCAAGCTATAGATTTAAGATTTATTTATGGATATCTATAGAACTGTATTTAACAGTAAAATCTACGACTAAATCAAGCTATATGTTTTGAATAATCAGGATCAATCCACTTCGCCAAAGCAACAAAATGTGAAATTGCGCGCCTTTTTAACCGAAAAGGGCAATATCGAAAATTAAGGGAAAATATAGGAAATTTTTGACTGAAGGTCCCTGTCACACAAAATTCCATTCGTAGATCTTTACCAGAGTCCAGCAATCCAAACGTAGCTTCGACTCGTAGAGACTACACTTACTTACTCTTCTCTTCTTTCTCAGTAAAATAAAGAAAAGAAAAACAAAAAACAAAGAGACAAAGTAGGAACCATTTCTGATTATAAAGTTTGAGAGAGAGAGAGAGAGAAACAGAAAGGGAAAGTGAAGCTTCATGTCGAGATTCACTTGACTTGAATTTTCCTGCTTTTTTTTTCCTCTCACTTTCTCGCTTCCCGAACGGTAAAATTCCTCTTCTCCCTCTCTGTTTCTGATTCTAAGAATTTTAAATTTCGAGTTTCGATTCTGTAATTTAAGCTTCGTTTTGCGGAAATGATGTGGTTTTTTTTTTTAGTTTCTAAATTAAGCTTAGTGTTTGATTTTTGTGTTGAAATATGACATTGGCTAATAAAACGACTGATGACTTTGTCGTTCTGTTTACTGTGTGGCCTCTGGTTGCTGCTGCCTTGCGTTTTACAGGTTTATTTTATTTCCTTAGTCATTCAGGATTAAAAAAATGAACGGAGTAACTCTACGTGTCCTTTCTTCGATGTACAAATTGAATTTTTTGATCTGCATTGTGTGAATTTATGATTCTTTGACATAAACGAGTCTAGTTACTTTCTTGCTTAAACTATGTTCCTGCTTTTATTTATTTGGCCAATGCTGCGAGCTTTGAGACTGAAAGTTGGTAGAATGCTATGAAAGCTTACTTTAAGTCTTCCGAAGAAGGTTCTGCTTTATTTTTATATGAATTTGGCTGATTCTTTACATAAACAATAAAATTGAGCCAAGCTTCTGTCTGGTATTCGCTATTATCTTTTAAGACATTTTGCAATTTAGAATGTTAGGGATGTTATTTTTTCAATATGTATTATTTAAAGTATGATAACTCAACTTTAATCACCTAAAAAGAGAAGCAGTCGTGGTCAATTGTTCAAACCTAGCATTTTATACATGGCATGCTACTGTGTCTCTATGATGCGAAATTCGAATTTTCTTCTGCATGATTAGAGACACTACGTGCTTCATCTTATAATAAGTGTATCCTGTGAATTTGCACGATATTTGGCAGAGGAAGTGCTAATGCACATATACCTTATTATGTTAATCAGATTCTTTATAACTTATCAGTCATATTCTTTGTAACTTGTCCTTCTCCAGAAGTAGATATAAAAAAGGTAAAAACAAGTTCAGTCTGCTGGCAAATATAGAAGTGAAGCTCATGATAGTATATAATGTCTTCAATTATATGTACACCTGCAGAATAACTAAACTTCGATTCCAAAATAGTTACTCTGAATATTATTCATAATCCCATCTTTTGGTAGCGTAGGGCTTGTTGACGGTTTTGTAGAATCTTGGTTTTTTTTTTTCCCATTCATACTGTTCAAGTTACTGTAGTCCAGTGTTAATGACTTATCTTAAAAATTCAAATATAAATATTAGAGTGTAGTTTGCTGGGAGTGTTACTATTTTCCGAACTCGTTATTAATATTATATTATTTGTTTTCTTGCTTGGTATTTCACTTTCTTTGTTATAAATTTCTTCTCAGGTTCATTTGCTTTGTATCAGGATAGAGTTTGTCTCTTGGTTTTCAGACAGATGGCAAATGGTCAGGGGCCGCTTGATTCTACAAATTAATTTAAGTAACTTGATAATGTATTCTTGACGGATGACTATAAAAACTTGTCGACACAGTTGGGTTTCCATGCATGTCCACATTGTGTGACTGAACCTTTTATACTCAGTCACTGCATGTGGTAATGGGTCCTTTCCTAATGCATGGTTACCTTTACTGGTGCATTTTGTTGTTGCATCATTATATATCTGCCCTTTCCTTTAGTTCAGGGCACTACATTGGCAGGGGAATTGAATATAGAAAATGGTCACGCGATTCTGGTTCAGATTTAAGTGATGGTTTTAAGAGTAGCACCTCTCCTTCCTTTGGAACATCAACTTTACAATCCCCAAAGAATATTGCAGTATCTTGTGAAGACTTGGAAGGTGTTGGATCGTTTAATACTACATGTTTGTTGAACTCAAATTTGTATCTGAGTTCAGATCTTTACATATATGGTTCGGGGAACCTAGAGATACTCCCCCATGTTTCAATAGAGTGCCCCATGGAAGGCTGTATGATTGCTTTTAATATGTCTGGTAGCATAAATTTGGGTCAATATGCAGCCATCATTGCCGGTTCAGTTGTTTTTGCTGCTTCCAATTTAACTATGGGACATAATTCCTCAATAAATACAACATCCTTAGGTGGATTGCCACCTTCTCAAACTAGTGGTACACCAATAGGTAATGATGGAGCTGGTGGAGGGCATGGTGGCCGAGGCGCTTCTTGTCTGAAAAATAACAAGACAAGTTTTTGGGGTGGTGATGTTTATACCTGGTCAACTTTGTCTGAGCCTTGGAGTTATGGGAGTAAGGGTGGTGGCACATCTGCTGAATATCAGTTTGGTGGTAGTGGTGGGGGACGTGTTAAGCTTCAAGTGAAGGACATGCTATATTTGAATGGATCAGTACTTGCAGAAGGTGGGGATGGAGGACTAAAGGGGGGAGGTGGCTCTGGTGGAAGTGTCTTCATTAGTGCTGTAAAGTTGTGAGTACACACTTCTCACTAACACTTACTTGATATGCTTGTACACATTTTGTAGTTTAGTCACACATATTATTGTTTTGGATGCTAATATTTACTAATTAACCACCTGAATAAACTTTAGTTAAATGCTGGTTATTGGTATTGGCACTACTCAGATTTTATACTCATGCTTATCCTCTCTAAGCTACAATTGGCAAATTAAATTTCTAATAGTTAGGTAGATCTGTAGACACATAATTTACCATGATACTAATACGAAAAGAACATTACTAGTGCTTCTTTATTGTATCGGTATAATAAGTTTGGAATTGGAGATGAGTGGTCCTTGGTGCTATTAAAGAGCATTAAAATCTTAACTTTTACTAAATTTTCAATTTCTACGTTTTCCTTGAAGAACTTGATGAAAAAATAAATGTGGAATTGATTTTGCTGATACTTATATCGTTTTTTGGACTCATTTTTGGGTTTAAGACATTGGATTGTAATAGACACATATTTTAGTTTTATGCATTTAATTCATAACTTTTTTACTAAATTACTTGCATCATGTTTTAATTTTCTTAGGAAGGGATATGGAACTATAAGTGCAGCTGGTGGGAGAGGCTGGGGTGGTGGTGGTGGTGGAAGAATATCTCTGCATTGTTACAGCATACAAGAAGATGTGAAAGTTACTGTGCACGGTTTGTTCTGATCACACCTGTATCTGGTAGTAGAAGAAAAGATTAGGCAACTGCTAAATATTTCTTTCTTATGTAAGAGTCTTGCCTTTTTTTAATAGATCCAGATGGTTATCTATCCAAAATTGTTGGGAATAGATAATTAAAAAACAAAATCTTAGAAGAGAATATATGTTAGTCGCATATTTTACTTTGATGGTTTGACGAAGACAAAATGTGGTTGTTTGGTTTCAACCTACCTCCACTATCTTAGAAAAATAAAAAGGAGGATAAGGATAGAAAAGCACCAGAACATGAAATAAGTGTTGTTGAAATTACAGGGAAGATGTCTATAACTTTGCTGATATTTCCATTGAGATCCTAACAATATGCAATCTAGTGTTAGCTGCTTATGAAATTTGAAAAATTAATATATTAGCAAAAAGATACTTCAACAACTATTTCTCTTGGTATATTGTGCATTCAAAGTATTTTTTTTCCTTAAGATCTTTGCACATTGTATCAATTGAGATTTTAATAATCTTGATCACTTTTAGACTTCACCATATGCTTTTGTGTTGCAGGTGGTTTTAGTATAGGCTGTCCTGAGAATGCTGGAGCGGCTGGTACATACTTTAATGCATATCTACTGAGTTTAAGAGTTGGCAACGATAATCTCACAACAGAAACAGAAACTCCTTTGCTGGATTTTCCTACTAGCCCTCTATGGTCAAATGTTTTTGTGGAGAACCATGCAAAAGTTTTGGTTCCATTGCTTTGGACCAGAGTTCAGGTTGCCTAATTTTTGTCTTCTTCAAAACATGTACTATTTTCATGAATTTAAGAATTTTCCTTTCTCTTTAAAACCATCAAGGTATTGATGGATAGTTAGTCTGTTTCTATATAGTGTTTCCTGCTGCAATTGTTTTCCCTTGGATATATAATTGAATAACCTGACATTCTTACTGCATATGTATTTGTTTATCTTTATTTATTGGTTATGGATACTTGCCTATATTTTTTCCCAGAAAAAAGATGAGGTTGGAACCTTTTGTATATAGTGGTTTTTGTTTGTAGTCCTTTTTGGTCTCCCTTGTGATGGTCGACCATAGCTGTTTTTGTTCCTAAAATTAATTGCAAACATTCACTAGGGAAATAAGCATCAATAATTACTTTGACATAGGATATATTTGGGGTAGGCGGATAATAAAATTAAAACTCTCAAATTACTAAAATATGTGAAAGAATTAGAAGAATATAGATTCTAGTACACTACTGGTTCCTTTATTTGTCTAAGAATAAAGACTTTAACAGCTTTTTCAGCATGTGAAGACTGACTTTACAAACTAAGTTAGTCATTTGTGTTTTTGAGAGCATGGTTGAGTGAAGATGAAGTTTGTCATTGGACTCTACTAGTTTAATTTAGTTGGGTTTAGACAGATAGAGGTTCATGAGACACTTCAGAAAGTGCCACCGATCTTACCAAGTCTTTCTTTCTCTTTTTTTGTTTTTTTTTGGGGTGCTGAATTTTGTCGAGATCTTATAGGTATGTGCTTCAAATCCCTTTGGACCGCCTAGCTGGGATGTTAGGTTTCATGGCTTCTTAGACCACAAAGGTTGTGGTGTCTGATTTAGTCCGTAGTTTCAAACCCATTTATAAGAGATAAAGCTAAGGGGATTTTTTGGGTATCCAAAAAAAAAAAAAAAATGAGCATTTGAGTATTTGAAAGTAGATTTATGTTAATCAGAGCCTTTTCTTCATTTAAAAGGTGCTGGGAGAATTGATACTGCTGTAGATTTGGCTATTGCTTGATATTTTTCTTTTTGTAATGTTCCATAGTTTTTATTTTGAATTCTAGCACTCCTTTTCTTGGTCTTCTTGTCTAGTTGTCTCTTTATTCTTTTCTTATTGATCTATTCCTTTTTGAAACATACTTTCTAATATTTATTTGCACCCTTTGATTGTGAAGGTGAGAGGCCAGATTAGTCTTTATTGTGGAGGCAGCATCGTCTTTGGATTGTCTGAATTTCCAGTGTCAGAATTTGAGCTTGTAGCTGAAGAACTTCTGATGAGTGACTCTGTCATAAAGGTATGTTACCTTTGCTTAGATATTATGCTTCTTCTTACTAGTGATTAGTACTTAATTTCTTAAAGAACTAAAATCAAATATGTACAGAGCTGAATAGCATAAAAGGTTCCCCGTATCTGACTGACCAGTTGGATACAAGGTTTTGTGAGTCCAGTTTTATCTGTTGCTACTTGCTGGATAAGGTGTTAACATCCACGCTGGTTTTCTCTGTGCATTATTTTATGTATTTTTGAAAATGTAAACAGAACTAATATTTAATAAGTCACAGAACTTGCCAAGTATTTGCTGTTATTGTTTCCTTACGAAATTGTGACTTTTGGATAGAAAATGTTTTGAGTCCCAACTCCAAGAATACAGATAATGACAGTCTGTTCTATGTTCTTTTTATCTTGAGATACATGTTTCGTACAACCAATTTATAATTTGGACCTTTGTTGACTTATTTTGAGTACTTTAAAAGAGTCATTTTCAACCTTTTTAATTGTATAGTTTTATGGTTTCCATTGTTTTGTTGCATCTAGCGAATGCTATTTGACCCTCTCATTTGCTATTGATATTGATTTGGTGCTTAATCCATTGCCATAAAAGGAGGCAATGAGATTCTAGTTTTAGTCCTTGATGCTTGTTCCTTTTGGAATTTGGAAGTTGAGACTTGTATCCTAATATATATTTTTTCTAGGGTAAACATGAAGGCTGGAACTTATAAAACCTTTTCCTGACTTATTGCTTATAGCATGAAAGCATGAGTGAACATTTTGTGGGTCTTTTTTTTTTTTTTTAAAATGAAGAATTTGTTTTGAATTGCCATCCTTTTAAGCTTTCTGTCAAGGTGTGTGTCATATTTTTGAATTCATGGTGATTCTCTTTCAAAAATGAAGGTTTTTGGTGCATTTAGAGTTTCGATCAAAATGTTACTCATGTGGAACTCTAAAATTCAAATCGATGGTGGTGGAAATACGATTGTTACTACCTCCGTCCTTGAAGTCAGGAATCTAGTTGTTTTAACGGTATGACGAGATTTAAAGCCTTATCCTTATATTTGAGTTTTATTCCTTGTCTTTCTGTTTTCAGGCTAATTAAACTCCAAAATTCATACTGTGATTTACTGTCTTTTAGGAGAACTCTATCATTAGTTCAAATACGAATTTGGGTTTATATGGTCAAGGACTGTTGAAGTTGACTGGTCACGGTGATGCAATCCAAGGCCAACGACTTTCATTGTCCCTTTTTTATAACATAACTGTAAGCCATTTACATTTATCAATCATATTTTTCCACCCTATTCTTGCTTGTGACTAAATATCCATTAATACTATGCTCTTTCTGTTAGAGACATCACACTAATATAAATGGTGAGATACGGTACTATGATTTATGTGTTATCTGAGAACTTGTATTTATGTATGAAACAAATTTCATTTGAGTTGAATACATTTCTCATTGCATGTAAAATTAATTATTAAAAAAAATAAAATATTTTAGTGATTCATTAGAGGACATAACTAAATGTAAGAATGACACCTTCACCTCCCCCTATACCACTTTCTTTTGCAGTCTTGACTTGGATTTAACATGTAGTTGAGTTAATGACATACATGGATGTTGGTTACTGTTTTTTTAAATAATGCCAAACAAAACAATCCTTTTGCTGTAACTTATGCCGATTTGTAACTGTTCAAGATATGCTGTGTCTATTTAGATTTATCTAACATTTGTCATCAACATTAATGTTTTGACAGTTTCCAGTGTTTTTTTTTGTGAACTTATTTCTCTAGTTGGACCTTTTTGTATATGGTATTACATTTCTGGGTTCTGCTTTCACTGTTTCACTGCTCCTTGCACATTATAGGTTGGGCCAGGGTCTCTAGTGCAAGCTCCACTGGATGATGATGCTAGTAGAAGTGTGTGAGTATGAAATTTGGTTTGATTTTAAGCCTTTCATATTGTTGTAGTAATTGGAGTAAGTGGCCTGAATTTTTCTTTAGTCATTAAGCGTCATTTGTTTTTGCAGGGTTACAGAATCCCTTTGTAATAGCCAGACATGCCCAATAGATTTGATAACTCCTCCAGATGATTGCCATGTTAATTACACACTGTCCTTTTCACTTCAAGTAAGAGTCAGTTTTATTTCAGCAGTATTTGATGTTGCTAATATACATATACATATTTGTGATTTATTTAGTTTTTTTTCAAGCTTCAATTTCTTTCCGTGTAAGAAGTGTCAGATTTGGAAAGTTAAAATAGATCGAAATAATTCCCCAGGGATTTTAATCTTCCCTATAGTCGAGCATATACAAAACAAGGGACTGAAGATGTTTGAAAGTTTTGTGGCTGAGCTATGTACGTGAGAAGAAAAGAATAACCCATTCTTATAGAATTTCTCACAACAATTGCCAACAAGATTCCCTGCAACATCAGCATGATAATTTCGTCTTATAGATATTATTTTGAAATGGATTCATTGTTTTCTGTTCCGAACTTTTAGCAGATGACATTAGTGTTCATTTAATTGTTGTCGAAGATGATCAATTGTTTATGAACATGTTACTTTCTATGTCTTTGAATGCACACAAAGATTTATAATTACATCAAAGCCTACCCTATAATAGTGCATACTTGGTAAATGATGTACCACATGTCATACTCATATCATGCACCAAAACATACCTCAATCTGGGTATCTTTGACCCATCTGGAATATAATAGAAGTGTTTATGCCCACAAGTTGCCTTACTATTACCAGTCTGACCGCTTATATAGGCCTTCTGTTGTTGTTTTTGTATCCAGTTGTTTGTGGGATATTGAAGCCTCTCTATCAATCAATCATAGAAAGGCCAAATAGTACTTTGATTGCCATTGAAAAGTACTTTGGAGTGATAAGAGTTTTTCATGTTTTTCTCACAGTTATTTTTCTGAGTGCTTTTTAATTTTTGTTTGTGGAAGTTTCTGGGTTTGGAGCTGCTTAAAGTCCGCCATATCCTTGGGACCCATTTGTGTATTTAGAAGCAAGTCCTATCTGATTTTATCTTTCATTTTGGCTAGCTTTAAATAGTTGAACTATTATACTGTCTTTAAGCAACTGGTATTATGTTTAGCATAAAATTATGATACAGTGATTTTTTTCAAGTTGTTAATGATAGCTTTGTGCTTACTGTCCATCTTTGGCTTGAGCGCTATTTTTACTCTTATCCCTATATACCCTGTGGTTGGTCTTAATGTTGTGACTTCTGCTCTTGGTGGAAACATTTTTAGTTACAGTAAGTATCAAGTATTGTTTTACATGGGTACTTATAAACAAAACTGATTACAGATCTGTCGTGTTGAGGACCTTCTTGTGAGTGGCCTTCTCAAGGGAAGTATTATTCATATCCACAGGGCAAGGACCATTGTTGTTGATACAGGTGGTATGATTATTGCATCAGAATTGGGTAAGAGGGAGTGTTCGAAGCATCATTATCTTTATTTTCTTTTATTGCATATTTATATCTTTATGTATTTGCAAGGTCAGCATGCTAATTAAGCCAATTATTTCTTTGTAAAATTTGACTTGGTATGTTTTTTGCTTTTAATTATGAGGGTATTTTTCAGGTTGTAGTGAGGGTATCGGAAAGGGTATATATTCCAATGGAGCTGGTAGTGGGGCTGGCCATGGGGGACGAGGGGGCTCAGGATACTTCAATGGGAGGTTGAGCAATGGTGGTCGTGAATATGGCAATGCTGATCTCCCCTGTGAGTTGGGAAGTGGAACTGAGGGCCCTAATGAGTCATATCGACATGTCATTGGAGGAGGCATGATCGGTATATATTTCTACAAAACACAAGTTTCACAAAACTTCGTTTTTTCTTAGTTATGTAATTCTTTCAAGTATATTACATAAATGTATTTTTGAAATCAAGGTCATTATGGTTGCAAAATCGGTCACAATGTTATTTATGCTTGTGTTTCCATCTATCAACATTTTTCCCTAGTGTCATTTTCAGATCACGGTACTGATTCATTCTTCACCTTTACTAGTTATGGGCTCCATCCAGTGGCCGCTGTTAGGGCTTGACGTATATGGGTCTGTGAGGGCTGATGGTCAAAGTGTTGGTAAAATGAAAATAAATGGTAACAGTTCTTTGATTGGTGGACTTGGCGGAGGTTCTGGCGGGACAATCCTCCTTTTCCTTCAAGTGCTTACTCTTGAGGAGAACTCAATTGTATCTGCTGTTGGGGGCAATGGTGGTTCTCCTGGTGGTGGCGGTGGCGGTGGTGGGAGAGTCCATTTTCATTGGTCTAGGATTGATGTTGGAATTGAATATGTTCCAGTTGCAACTATAAATGGTTCCATTGACAGTGGGTATGCATTAATCTTTTTTTGCCTTTCCCTACTGTCAATCATTTGGTTCTCTATATGAACCCTCTATATTAAATCAGTTGGTCTTGGAATTACAGTAAATCAGGATATAATAATGATTTAACATTTTGCAATATATATGTTTATATATAGCAAATAAGTAATGAAACTGTTCATGAAGGGAAATCTATGTATTAACACCATATTTACATCATCCATGATGTCCAACAGCGGAGGAGCTGGGGAGAATGATGGACTTTTTGGGGAAAATGGTACAATTACTGGAAAAAAATGCCCGAAAGGTCTCTATGGTACATTCTGCAGGGTATGATCCAATTATTCTCGTACTCTTTCTATCTCCTCGTAGTTGAATATGTATGTTTATTTTGTTTCGGCCCCCAAATTAAAAAAAAAAAAAACTTGTTTATTAAATGTGTACTGTCATCACATAATGTTACTTTTATCTTATGAAAAGTTATTACAACTCACAAATATCTTATGGACTAATGCTAAAAGCTCTTAGAGAAAATTATTGTGTAGTTAATGTGATGCTTCCCTGTTAAAAAAGAGCTTAAATATTAATGTTAAACCCACACCTACAAGCTTAAGCTTTTAGGAAAGTGGCAAACTTAACATGGTATCAGAGCAAAGATCCAAGGTTCGAATCCTCGTGATGCGAATTAAAAAAGAAAAAATATTAGCCCACTTGTAAGACCCAAAAAAAAATGGGCTACTTGTGAGGTTTGGCCCACATGTAAGACCCAAAGAGAGGCTGCATGTGAGGTAAAGATCCACGTACAAGAAGCATGTGAGATGTCCTTGCACGTGAGGGGGAGTGTTAAAAAAGAGCTTAAATATTAATTTTAAACTCACACCTACAAGCTTAAGCTTTTAGGAAAGAGGCAAACTTAACATTCCCAAGCCATGCCAAATTTCTCTGAAAATCAGTTTTGAGTGTATATTCAATTCAGTTGCATGTATGCAAATAATGGTTTAGGACATAATGTTTTAGCATATGAATTCCATCTACCCTCTTTTTACTAATTAGTTGTATTCATAGATGAAGTAGGGTTGGGTCTTACTTTATTGATGGCTATAAACTGTACATCATAACAACACTAATAATCCTTAAGATTTCGTCTATGTGATGTATTTACAGGAATGTCCTGTTGGTACATACAAAGATGTGGATGGATCTGATGGAAGTCTTTGTACTCCTTGCTCTCTTGAGTTTCTTCCCAAGCGTGCAAGTTTCATATATGTACGAGGTAGTTCTTGCTTATATTGTTGGAGATGCTACTCTCTCTCTCTCTCTCTCCCAATTTTTGTACTGTCATCTTACATGAAAGTTAAATTGCAGGAGGAGTTAGAGAGCCATTTTGTCCCTATAAATGCATATCTGACAAGTATAGGATGCCAAATTGCTATACACCTCTTGAGGAATTGATGTATGCATTTGGAGGCCCCTGGCTGTTTGCGCTTCTTCTATCCTGCATTTTGGTGCTTTTAGCTCTTCTCTTAAGTACTTTAAGAATCAAATTGGTTGGAACAAGTTCTTCTTATGGGGCTAATTCAATAGAACATCATAGTCATCATCATTTGCCACATCTTCTTTCCCTATCAGAGGTACAATATTGGTAGCAAGCCCTTTGTTTCAACTTATGATGTCTGCAGCTGTTGCAGGATCAAGTTTCAGCATCTCATGACACATTTTATGCAATGTCTTTATTTTAAACTAGGTACGAGGAACCAGAGCTGAAGAAACTCAAAGCCATGTCTACAGAATGTACTTTATGGGTCCTAATACTTTTAGAGAACCCTGGCATCTTCCATATTCTCCACCCAATGCAATTATTGAGATTGTGTAAGAAACGAATTCGACTTGCAGAAGCATTGTATGATGGTGCAACTGGATGCTAATATGATATTGTGATACTTCTAGCAATTAACTTACTGCTCTGGTTATTGGTTCATGGCAAACTCCTTTCTGGAGCTTCCTGATTATATACCTGTCAACGACAGAAGCCTACACTATTGGAAGCACAATCATATGTTAGCATTCACTTGTTCTATATTCGGTTTCATGATAATAGTTATGATTTGCAAGCCTTCGTGATCTGCAGGTATGAAGATGCTTTTAACAGATTTATTGATGAGATCAACTCTGTTGCTGCATATGATTGGTGGGAAGGCTCAATCCATAGCATACTTACAGTGCTTGCATATCCTTGTGCCTGGTCCTGGAAACAATGGCGGCGGAGAAATAAAATTCATCGCCTTCAGGAATATGTAAAGTCTGAATATGACCATTCATGTCTTCGATCTTGCCGATCACGTGCTTTATACAAAGGGATGAAGGTTTGACTTTTATGTTAACTATTCTAAAGCTTTTTTCCCTAGTGTTTTTGGCTGTAAATTTTAGAGCCTTTTTCACAGTATTGACTTGAAGCATGTTTCTGTGGATAATACTGACTTATCATGTTTCTTAGCTGACTCTGAGATCCCTTACTGTTGTTACTAGCATGATGTTTTTGCCCCTCAGCCTTCAGAATCCATTTTGTGGGACTCATACCCTGAACTGTAGGCAGAAAAGATAGAAATTTTGTTATCTATTGAACTAGCATCTAGCAGTTAGTCGGTAATCTTGGCCTGTAAAGCCATATTTGAAAAGATGTGTCCAATATGCAGAATGAAAAAACAATAGATGGTGTTCAGATCATCCAACTGGTTTAATAGTGCTGCACTGTTGGGTACCAATATTTCCTTCGGAAAGAATTATGTATAATACAATGCATTTAACCTATTAGTACAACACCTAATTGAAGTTAAAGTGCATGTTTGAAACAGATATTCATGAATGCTTGACATCATTTGGTAAGATGTGGCAGTTTAGTTTCCAACAGTCTGAGATTCATTCATTTTCAAAACTTTTTGCCCATAAAGTAGTCAAATATTTGTGTGTCAGTAGAATAAAAATGATATTTGCTAGGGATCAGATGGAAACAACTCTCGGTAGAAAAAGATGTCATGCTCAGTTTCGTTTGCCTCTTTTCTTTCTATTAGTATGGAACTGAGAAAAATAACCTTCTAGCGTAGTCAATAATCTAATTAGTCTACATTTTCCTTGAGATGTTTACCGAGGAACAGCATCATGTTGTCTGGCAAGTTTAATAATGGGAGGCAAGTATCCTGGAAGATAAAATTATTAAACATTGTGCAATGATATTATATATTCTTTTAACTTTTATCTTTTTTAATGTTTTCTTTATATGAATGGCAACTCATGCAGGTTGGAGCTACACCAGACTTGATGGTTGCTTATATTGACTTTTTTCTTGGCGGTGATGAGAAGCGTTTGGATATGGTATCAATTATACAGAAAAGGTTCCCTATGTGCATTATTTTTGGTGGGGATGGTAGCTACATGTCACCTTATAATCTCCACAGTGATGCATTATTGACGAATCTTCTTGGCCAGGTCTCTTGCAAGTCTTTGTTATTTATCGGTTGCTTTTTCTTTCTCCATTTTTTATGTTCATCTGACAAAGATATATGATGTCCTTCCCAGCATGTCCCATCAACCGTTTGGCATCGTTTGGTTTCTGGTCTAAATGCTCAGTTGAGGACCGTAAGGCACAGATCCATTCATTCCTCATTGATTCCTGTTATTGATTGGATTAGTAGTCATGGAAACCCTCAACTTGAGTTCCATGGGGTTAAAATTGAGCTGGGATGGTTTCAATCAACTGCTTCTGGTTACTATCAGCTTGGTATCCTAGTATTGGTTGGTGATTATTCTCTCCACAGTATGAACCACTCTGATTTGTTGGATAGTAGTGACGAATATCCAAGGTAATTTTTAATAGCTATAGCTTCTATCTACAATTCATGTAAATTTGCCTTGAGTTTTACTTGTATTAAAGGATGTTTCAGATCAGAATTGTGTTAAGGTAGTGTCGAAAACCTGTCAGATGCATAAAACAGAAGACACAAACAAATATTTAGCTATTTGCTTCTTGGCTATCAGGTTTTTAAGGTTTGGAAGTAACCCTCAATTAGAACTCGATAAATAAGGGAAAGGATCGACGGATTTCTTAGTAGCAAGAGTAAAAAAAGGCTTTTTTATTCTTTTTCAATTTTTTAGATATCACTGGTGGACAATGGTTATTTTGTCTTTGATCATAGTATACCATGCATGCAGTCTACGTCTGTATATTTTACCATATGTTTTGGTGAGAACTGATGATTAAGTTGTATGTTAATTACATTAAGATGACTACAATAATAACGGGAGAAGTTAATAAATAAAGGGAAAGGAAGAAGGAAAATAGCTGACAGTTGGAAGGAAAGAATGTCCATACGATACTAAACCAACAATGGGTTATGTTTACATGATACAGGGCCTTATTCTAATCTTCATTTAGTGATTGCTTCGCGAGTCTTGTGCACATGTTTGGTTAGCCTTTATAATTACTTATTTGGTTGTTAATTGATTAATATTCTAGGAAAAATACCACATTTCCCGGAAAAGGCTATAAGCAGCTGCAGCAAAGTCGGCCTTACACAAATCAAGCATTGTCTCGTAAAAAGATAACTGGAGGAATTAATGGAGGTCTCATAAATGATGCTACTTTGAGATCCTTAGATTCTAAAAGGGATTTCCTATTTCCATTCTCTCTCTTGTTGCGCAATACTAGACCTGTTGGTCGTCAGGTACTTTGTGGATATTGCATTTAGATTTTAGAACTTCTACACCAGGCTAATACAATGATACTGTTTATCATCTAAAACTTGAAATTCTTCGTTGCAGGACACACTTCAGCTTCTGATAACTATCATGCTTTTGGCAGATCTTTCCATTACCCTCCTTACATTACTCGAGTTCTACTGGATTTCTCTCGGGGCTTTCCTTGCTGTCTTACTTATTCTTCCTCTTTCTCTGCTCTCTCCCTTCCCAGCTGGCTTAAATGCTTTATTCAGTAAAGAAACTAGAAGATCTTCACTTTCTCGTATATATGCATTGTGGAATGCCACATCTCTATCCAATATTGTAAGTTATGCTAATGATCGAGTACTTTCCCCTAAGACTTCGATTTGCATTCTTATTGCAAGCTGGATACAGCTTAAGGCTTTAGAATGTATTAGATAAATAGATAGATTGATAGTCTTACTGGTAATGTTGCTAGTATTGTGTGCTGACCTTTTCATTTTGTTAGGCTGTGGCTTTCATTTGTGGTTTCATCCACTGTGGATTTTCATATTTTGCCCAAGCCAACAAGGCAAATGCATGGTACGATGGAAGGTGAGGCTTTCAATCATTTTCGTTTCTTCTCCTTCTAGACAGAGTCATCTTAAAGAGTTTAAAAAATTCTGAATTGTATTCTTGGTAGGGAGGACGATAAATGGTGGCTTTTGCCTACAATCCTTGTAATATTCAAATCAATACAAGCTCGATTTATTGACTGGCACATAGCTAATCTGGAAATTGGAGATTTTTCCTTGTTCTGCTCGGATCCAGACACCTTTTGGGCTCATGAGCCTAGTTCTTGATTTAGAGAAGTTTTGTGCAGTGGTGCGTAACAAGGGAACCATTTGGGGTTCCATGTTCCTTAAGCAAGCAGAGGAACAGGGCTTATTTCTGCTCCAGCACAGCTGTGTCTGCTTTTTCGTGTAAATTTGTTCTAAGTTGTATAAAGCAATGAGTATAGGTTAACTAGGTGTGCAGTTCTCCACCTTTGTATAGTGCCACAAGAACTTGCGAGAGGAAATTATTCGAAGCTAAAAAGCAGATTTGAGTTCAATTTTTATCGGCACAGTATCTTGAGATATTCTTTATCAAAATCAAATTTATTTGTACATGTTCAGTCTTTTTCTCTCGCTTGCTCTCGTTCCGACTTATTGTAAAAGCAAAACTTGTTATTTGTTTGACTGGACATTCAAGGAAGAACCAGTTGCTAGCTTGAAGATGCCAATCATACAAGTCAAATAAAGTCGGAAAATCGATAACAATACTACAATAAAATAGAGAAAAAGCCACCCGAGAACAATAAAAAACTGAAAGGATATCGACATTCTTCTACCTGATTCAATTGCATCAAGCTGACTTGGGCGGCAAGTTGTAAAAGAGAATTGTGTTGATGTAACATTGAAGTCTAATGGGACCAACGATTTACGAGAAAACTGAGTAAAATTGTTCAATTGTTTTTCGGTACATCGCTAACCGACCAGAATTCTTATCCAATTTTATATAATCAAACCGGCCACAGCCACACTTCCATTTCAAACTCCAGCTGGTGCTAACGTTACATTTCTTTTGAATGTTGAACTGGATTGCCCTAATAATATATAGCGGTATTCGATACTATGAGTTATTAAATCCTGATGATGGGATGAAATCTGGACTTTTAAAGCGCAATCTACCAATACAAGTTTAATACTGTCAAAATAGAGAATCTTTTTAACATCACTCACAGACTCACCTCAAAATCCATTACATTTACACCCTTTACGTTACTTCCTACCAACTAATAATGGAATGTCTCATTTGAAAAAAGAGGAAAGAGGTGAAACATTTTTGGAGAAAAATGAATTAAAAAAAAAAAAAAGGGAAATCTCAAAGCACCCAAGAAGCTATGGTCTGGACACTGGAGAGTTACACGGGTGCCAAATGTTAAACATAAAAATTAAGAAGGGAGGTCAAAGTAAGAATAATAATCAAGAGGGGACAGAGTGTTATAAATATGAATATTAAGACTACATTGTAAAAATTAAGAATCATAAGAAGGAAAACACTAAAAAGGAAAAGGTAAAAACAGAAAAGAAAAAGTCCAACCTGGTGATGGAGGCAGCAGCTGCTAGGTGCATCCCGTTTCCCTGTGCCATATAGAGTTTGGTTCAATCGAACCTTTTAATATTATCATAAAATTACCTCTCATATGATATCTATTAATCACTAAAGATGATATTATGACTTATAAGCTAACAAGTCTTGGATTCTTGCTGTCTCTTTCTCCGCTTCTTGGTGTCTTTGATATCAGGCTTCAATGATTTGCTCCAAACTTCAACACACTCTGAGACTAGCTGTCGATGCCCTGAAACTTTTGTGCTTTTCATTATTCTCATAGCCTCGTTGCTGGTTCACAACAGCAACCTTCTTCCTTTCATCAACTGGTGGCAGAGGGATCTTGATCCTCCTCATTTTGTCTGTGAACTTGGCGTTGAACTTGAAAGAGTCAGTTTCAGAAATATTCTTTGTCTTGGCTTGGGCTCCTTGTTGAGGATTTTATACTTGGCCCAGGACAGAGAATGTACAAGTCTAAAAATATCTTCAAGGCTCAAGTTCAACCGAGTCTTGATTTCCGAGAAGCTCAATCTATCTGCGTCGCTTGAGAAGTAGAAGAGCATAAGCTTGATTTCAATTTTGTTCTCCTCAAATCTACCATTGATATGGCAATTACCCAATGAATAAATCCATGTGAGTTTTCTGCTATCTGTCTTTGTTTGATAGAACTTCTTAAAAGCTTCCGCACCTTTGACCATCCATGGAGGAAGATTGAGATCAGAGGACTTATAGCTTGGCCAGAATCCTGTTGCGAGAATTGAAACTGATAAATCAAACTTGGGTTTTTCACTCGGATTACTCTCGAACTAATCCTGAAAGTTTCTACGAGTTTCCCTTGACAGTATTACATCAGTCAACACCCCATCCAGTTTGGTTTTGATATAAAAAGGCCTACCGTAGTGCTCGTAGTATAAAAATTTTAATTTTAATTACAAAAATCATCTGAATCATATATATATTTATTTATTTAAAAATTAAGTAGATAAATAATACTATTTTTTAAAAAAAATAATTCTAAATCCTATCACAAATTATATATAAGTGATATATCATTTATTAAATTAATGAGAAAATGATATAATAAGTAATAATATTACATTACTTCACAAATCATTTAGGATGAAATTTAAAATTATAATTTTAGAAAGAGCAGTGTTACTATTTACAGGTGAGTTATTAGCACCCATTTTTTATTTACACCCTATTATATTCTCATGTAATCTATAAAAATTCAACAGATTGACTATACAACCATTGATTAGTAGATGGTGCTTTTATATTAATCTATCATATTGTTCATGGAATTTTAATTTATTTTTATACACTTGAAAAGATTACTGATTTAATAATGTTTTACTAAATTGAAGATTGATCTATTAAATCTTATTTATTAGTGGTTGTCATTGTTAAAATTATGGGGTTGGATTTACTAAAAGTTTAAGTTTTAAAATTTTGAAATATGATGTCGGAATTATTAAAATAACCAAAAGTAAAAGATTGAATTAAAAATAATAAAAAAATTTAAATTGATTTTTATAATCAAACAAATGGTCCATGGGTTAACTGATTTTGGGCCTCAACCCATTAGTATGTGACCGGCGAACGGTCTAATAAAAGGTAGTGAACCGTTGGTCTGTCCTAGGTTAACAAAGTGGCAAACCAATATCAATATAACAATTGTTTGGTTAGATAAATCAAAATTTTTAATTTTTTAATTTTTTTTAATACACCTTCAAGTTTGATTAGTTTCGTAAATCCTAAAAAACGGTGTACTCAAAATTATGGATGCACAAAAAATTTTTTAGACACAAATTATTAGATTCAAATCAAATTTTTTAAATTTGTCAAATTTAATGGGTAGGGTCTATTTAAAGAATGGTGTTAGAAGTATTATCTTAACTGCAGATCGTCACAACCCTCAAGTAAATTTCTTGAAAAATAATAATAATTCTTTTTACTGAAAAAAAAAAAGGGAAAAAGGGGGAAAAATAGAGTGCGATGGCCGTAGCGTAAAAAGGGTTAGAAAAGCTTGTCATTCTGAGACTCGATACACAACCCAAACGAACCTCCATTCCCAAAATCAAAGCTTTTATCATCACCACCCACAAAGCTCCAAACCTAACCATGTTCCGGCAAGCTTCACGCCTCTTGGCTCGAACCACCGCATTGACCAGGTCTCGAGCCTTCTCCACAGAAGTCCCGGCCACGCCCGCCATCGACTCCGCCTTCATCGAATCATGGAAAGCAGTCATACCAAACATAGAGCCACCGAAGACTCCTTCTGCCTTCATGGTGTCGCGCCCCCAAACCCCCACTGCCATCCCCTCTAAGCTCACTATCAACTTCGTCCTCCCCTACGCATCTGAGCTTTCCACGAAGGAGGTTTGCTTTCGTTTCTTATTATTAATTGTATTTGGATTTGTATTGGTCGGAAATGATATGATTGAGTTGGATTTTTTGGTTTTTTAATCTGGGTTTTTCCTGGATCTGATGATAGTCGGCAATTGGATTTGATAGAATTTCATTTATGGGATTGTTTAAATTTGTATTAATTTAGCGATTCTGATATATATCTTTGTTCTTGTTGTTTGTTTTTTTTATCGATTTGTAGTTCAAGTGATTCATTGGGTCATTTGCTTAGTTTAATTTTGCATTTTTGTTAAAATTTTTGTGGTTTGTAAATCAGTTGATTAAATTGAATGAATTGATGATCTTATATGGTCTGTGTTCTTTGGTTAACTATTTTGAGTGAGGAAATTTTTTAGTTATGTTCGTTTGAATTGGTTATTGTCAAGGATCTGATGTTATTCATAGATTCATTTTTATGGAAGTATTAAGATGACTACATTACAGCCAAACAGAACTATCTCATGCCTTTCTTGTTTGTTGGGGATGGATGGATGTACTCTCTTTGTTTAGGCTCCTATTACTATTATTGCTGGGATACATGCTTTAGCTTCTACGACTTGCAACTATAATGACTTTTCTTTTGTTGAATTATCCGATAAGTTCCTTATTTTTCATTTCTAAATGAATTTGGTTTGATTCAGTGTGCTTTCTGAAAATGACTGGTGCAGTTTTAGGAGCCAATGGTCAAATCAACTCCCAAAGATTTTCTAACCCAAAACCCGAGTTTTACACCTAGTTCTGTAACATAATGCAACCAAAAAAAAAAAAAGGTTTATAATATTTTATCCCAACAACTTGGCTTTGGACTTATCCCTTTATGGTTGTCATATTTTCCTTATTTCAGTTCTTTTTTGTGTTAGCAATTGTTAACATAGTTACCTTTGCCTCCATGAGATTTTTTTTCCTTGTTTTTCCCCTTATTTAATTTTTTAGTTTTTTGCTGTAGGGAGTACATTGATATAATGAATTGTTTAGCTTGTCCACTATACTTGTTTTTGTCAAGAGGTATTTACAATGTTGGTTGCATTTGTTGCTGTCAAGAAGCATTTAATTCAAGCAAGCACATTGATGCATTGATCTGGTTACACTATCATTTATAGTGTTATTATCAGTATTTTGGTTGGGGCCAATTTTTATGTTTCTGCCTTGTTTTGGTGTGACGACCTTCAGCAGATTGAATGGATCTTGATGTTAACAAACATATTTGATAACTATATATAGAATATTTGGAGTACTTCTATTTCCTCCATTCAGGGTTCTGTTCTTATAGATCCTTTTCTTTTTTTCTCTTTTTATTGATGACTAACACTTTCTACTATCTCAGGTTGACATGGTTATAATTCCAGCAACAACTGGGCAAATGGGTGTTTTACCCGGGCACGTGCCTACAATTGCAGAACTAAAGCCTGGTGTCTTATCAGTTCACGAAGGGAATGATACCAAGAAGTATTTCCTCAGCAGTGGGTTTGCCTTTATCCATGCAAACTCTGTTGCTGATATAATCGCTGTTGAGGCTGTGCCACTTGACCACATTGACCCAAGCCTGGTCCAGAAGGGGCTTGCAGATTTCACCCAGAAGCTCAGTACTGCAAGTACTGACTTGGAGAAAGCTGAAGCGCAGATAGGTGTTGATGTTCATAGTGCTCTCAATTCTGCTCTTACAGGCTAATGGTCTACTGCCTCCAGGTTTTCTCATTTTTATTTCCCTTTTGAGCTTCATTGACTGTATGGTATTCCATCATGTAATGAGCAAGCTGCTTAGATTTGTCAAAGATATTTTTACCATGATTGTCAGAAGGCTGAAATAAATTTTAAGAAACAAGAATCTCAATCTTGCTCTTTGTTTCCTTCATTGACAAACTCTCGCCCTTTCGTTTTCTTACATGGATATATTATGTTGAGATTGGTTGATACTACACCGAATTGGGCTGCTCCATATTTATTCTTTGGAGTGGAATAAGTTAATATGATGTTTATCTGAAAACGATCTTCTCATTCCAGTAGCTATCCAACTGAATGCATATTTACCTCTTGGTACTGATTTTAAATTTTAAGTGGAGCATGCTTTGCAGAAAGGAATTAAATGATTTCTTAAAATCTATTCTTCAACATGAAATCCTGCTTATTGGACTTGATGGTTCCAGAGAATGATTACCAAAACAAATTAAAGAATAATTATATGCATAATTTCATTAGATATGAGACTATTGTATCGTTAATTAATATTATTGTTAGTCTTTTTAATCTATTTAATGATATTTTATCACATTAAGTTATATGAATTTCGTCGTGAAGGTTGGTTACATGTGTGAGAGGACTTTATATATAACTGATGTTAAACTATTAGGTAATATAAAAATAAAAATAAAAATAAAAATTTGATTAGATTTTAAATCATGCCCTTCATTATTTCCTTTATAAATGAATACATGAATAACATATTAGTATGACAAATTAAAAAAAGATTGATACGGCAAAAATATGAAAAAAAAAACTATCATACAGGTGCGTGCACTTCTCATACAGTGTGACTGTATGATGGGGTCGACCTAATTTTCAAATAATGTCAATGATTGATAGCATTACACTTTGTGAATTCAGATATAAAATTCATGTATTACATGAATGATTGATACATCATCAATTTTAGTTAATTTAATTTTTTAAATTTAAATTTCTAATTATATTATATTACATCAATTTGTACAGTATAAATTATTTGTATGATTAAATTAGTAAATGTAATATATTGTTGCTACATAGGCCAGAAAAGGCAAAAAAAACAAACCTCGTGGTTCAAGAGAATGCATTCTAGTTGATGGCTAGGCCCTTGATCCTTGGCTTAATTAAATAATAATTATTTTATACAGAATATAGAATTGATTTACATTTGCACACAAAATTAGCTGAGCTAGTTGAAATAGATGTGTCCCCTCTAAAAAAACCTAGAATGATTTCCAACGGAAACTTGAAAGAAGGACGCCTTCCCCAAGGCCAAGCAGCTAGTTGAGTAACTTTTACTCTACAATAATCAGCTGAGCTCATTAACAAATTCTTTGATCTCCGATTGCTGATAAATATAATTTACCAGTATGCCGAATAGAAGAAGTAAGATGTGGTTACAAACTAAGTACTCAAATCACAGAGAAGGCGTTAGATAAAATCCTTTGAGCCTGCCTAAGGGGGTGTCATAACTTTGAGTGATGTCGCGAAGGGCAACCCCCCTCGAAAGCCTGTTCTAACACGTCTTCCATTCGCTTTGCAGGCAGTATCTGTTAAAATGAGAAACAGTGTGAAAACTAGGTACAAAAACATTGTCCTTCACTGATATATATCACATGGCAAAAACAAATATGAATCCGACATCAAATACTATATAAAGCCCCCACACATGAGAACTCCAAAACAAATGGCTGATCATCTGACCAACATATTCAAGGTGAGACAAAATCTTAACATGCAGCCAATTTTCATCGTTAAGCAGTCCAACCAAGAAGGAATGGCCATCTCAACCAAATTTAAGTATATACAATTCATGTTCTTTCTATCGAGGTTTGGATTATGGAGTAAGGAAGGTCACGGGGAGCCAAAAAGTTTCAAAAAGCCTTTTTTTCTTTTTTCTTTTTTTTGGTTGTTTCCTGGTTCCGGACAATTTTGAGGAACCTTTCAAAACTGAAACTAGTGTGTAGAACTGGAGACAAACAAAGGGAGCGCCCATGATCCAAAATTAGATTAATTATTGCATCATATATAGAGGGAACACAATACAGCTGAAGGAATTTTGTTCCATTTAATATGTACCATGAAAACAATAGTAATAATAATAATGATGAGCAATATTTTACCATCAGTTATATCAAAGTTACCTCGAGACTGGAAAGTACATTTGCTGGCACTTCAACCAAGTCCTTCAGATTTCTCTCAGGCAGAATAACCCTCTTGATGCCATAACGATGTGCCGCCAATACCTGTAAATACAGATTTAAGAAAATAGTGCAAAAATATAAATCACCCAGTTCTGCCGCTTTATCTCAAAAAAAGCTGTTAAGTGCAAGTTTTTGCCAATTAATTTCAGGCCAAGACACCGTGGTTTTCGTACAAAATGGTTAAAACCAATGTCTATAAAAATATCTAATATTCATCACATACTTGGTTTACAACCGTAATCATCAAATATAATCATACAATCAACCTAGCTTACACTACAAACCATGCCAGCAAAATGACTGCAAAGTCAAGGCGGGTACACATTGAACAACTTCATACAACTCTTGGCACAGCTAATCCCATAAACTAAGGTGAAATCAGAATTCAAATTACTCCATTTCAAACTACTTAGGTCACGTTTGATAGGCCAGATTGTAGAATTGAATTGGTATGAACTAGATTGGTTAAGACTGTAAATATATAATAGCGCACATTTTGTAGGCTGAATTGAACTTAGATTAATTGGATCAAACTAAACTGGCTTTATTATACATGGTACTCTATGTTTGCTGCAAAGCTGTATTAGGCATGATTATAAATAGTGAATATGCTTAAATCTAATCACTAAGCTAAATAAAAATAAATTAACTGATGATTAATTAATTAAAAAGTAATTCTTTAATACTAAGGATAAGATTCTGGCTCATATGCTCAAGATTAGGTTTCGATTGAAGTGCTCCAGGTCAGGTCTTGGACCCGGATGCACAAGCACCGAGTCCTGAGCCAAGACTACTGAGCTTACGTCTTGGGCCGGGACACTTGCGCTCAATTCACAAAAAGGAAGCTCAGGCTCAAGGCCCAAGCCAGATCAATCACCCTCTCAGGTCTTGATCTGGGATGCTCCATATCAGATCCCAGCACTAAGCTTGCACTCAAGTCAGGCAAAGACGCTTACACTCAGCCCCAGGATGTTGCTCAAGTCCCTGGCCCCCAAAATTGGACTTTCATCTTGGATCAGGATGCTTGGGTCTCAAATTGAAATGCTCGGACTTAGGTCTCAACAGGGACACACTCAGATCTCAACCAAGATGTTTAGGGTCGAGCCCAAGATATTTGAAATCAACTAAAATAAAAATCTCTAGTTCAGTAGCGTTTATTACATCCAAAAGGAATAGAGGTTACTGCAGTAAACAAGATTTTAGTGCCTGAGTTTCCTCAAATGTGAAATCCCACTACCAAATTTCTATATTTTAATGGTTAAACTTGATGAAGATAACATCCACAATGAACCACATCATAACAGCATTCTTTTTTTCTTAGAAACGAATGACAAGACCTATTAATGAAGTAGAAAACCATACCTTATCCTTGACGCCACCAACAGGTAGCACGAGACCCCTCAAAGTCATCTCTCCTGTCATTGCTGTATCTGCCCTTACTCTTTTCTGACTAAACAGTGAAACCAGAGCTGTTACCAAAGTCACACCAGCAGATGGACCATCTTTGGGTACGGCTCCAGCAGGAAAATGTACATGAATATCCCGCCCATCAAGAAGATTGATTTCCTCCTCAGCCACCAGCTTAAGATCTATTGCCCTAGCTCGTACCTATAAATGAAGAGCCTATTTAACATCAGTTATTGCAAGGAAACAGATTTAAATTATTATATACGTGTACATCAGTTTGATGACACAAGAATGCAAACAAGGAATTTAAAAACAAAGCAAGCTCATAATGGCACCAACGGAAATGGCTACATTGTGACATATAGGAAGAACATAAAGGTAGTCCAGAGATTTTATTACCCATGTCAGTGCTATCTGTGCTGATTCTTTAATGACATCACCAAGCTGTCCAGTGAGATGTAATTCACCCTTTCCTACCATCGCTGTAGCCTCCACAAACTGGACCTCTCCACCAAAAGTTGTCCAGACTAGGCCAACCGATATTCCAGGACTGGCAACTCGTTCTGCAGCTTCTCTATCATCAAAACTTGGAGGCTGCATTACAGTACGAATAAAAAACATCCTAAGTACGGAGAGCTATTAGCAATATGACAATCTACAACTTGTAGACAGGAAAATAAAACAATTATCTGTATAAAGCATTCCTTACTTTAAAAGCATATCATACATGAGGAACTATGTGCCTATGTCAATGAAGGACAAGACACTAATAAACCTAAAACAGCAAAAAAAATAAATAAAATAAAATTTACAGCAGCACACTTTAAGATTTCCTATTTCCTTCACACTCATGGCAAAGCAAATGCTAGATTATATGCCAACTGTGTATCTAATAGATTTTCAGCTCAATCCAGTCTTTTAAATTATAGACCTTGAAATAATAGTGCTTCATCATGAAGTTCTCCCTTATAAGAAGGTTGTATCAAAATGGACTTAACCCTCCTATACTAGTTTTGCTATGCTAACCATATCCCGAGGCTTAGAAACTACACTAGAAATAAGGCAGGTTTAAGAATCGTCAAAATTTAAGCACCTATTACCATATCAAAAGAAAAAGGAGAGAAAGCATTACCCCAAGCACTTTTTCTAGCATAGCCTCATCGACAACCAAAGGTGAGGCAATCATAAACGTGTTTGATATGTCATGACCGTTTACAACCATTGGAATAACTTCCATTTCCACTTCAGCTCCATCAGCGAGCCTGTTATCCAACAATGGCGTAGTAACCTGGTGAACATTTTTACTTACTGGAACAGTTTGCCTTTGTTCTGCAACTTTAACAGCTGCTGCACGAGCCAAGGCAGCCAAATTCCTCTCTAGATTCCGAACACCAGCCTCCCTGGTATACCTCTGAATGACAAGTTTCACCATAGCCTACCATAACAAAAATAAATTAAGAACACAAATTCCTGTTACAATAATTTTAGATTCTGACATGATACTTGACCCTTATTCAATTAAGTGATCTTGGGACAACAATAAATAACTGTTAAGTTTCCATATAGTTTTTATTAACAGAATTCTTAAATGTATTTATAAATACAGTCATTATATAGCCATGTAATTATATATATTCTAATCTAAAATTAGAAACTAGAAGAGGAGTATGAAAACATTGTAAGTACAAGAGAAGCTGATTCCCCAAAAATTATTGATAATATGACCTCTTTAAGATGTGAAATTTAATACTCTGAGGTTGAAGGCACAACAGATGAAATTGATAAAGCATAATTCAACCTATGTCTTCTACACACTGGAATTGGGCAAGGATACATTTATAAATTGTCCTTGATTATTCAGTACCCATTACAAACAATTAAATTTTCTGTGTAAATATACTACCTCAGGAATTTGAAGGAATTCAGAGCCCAAACCATGCTGCTCCAGAACTCGTGGAATCAAATGTTCCATGGCTATCCTCAGTTTTTCTTCAGGTGTATATCCAGGCAGCTCAATCACTTCCATTCTGTCCAACAGTGGAGGAGGAATAGGCTGTGCCCTATTTGCGGTTGCAACAAAGATAACCTTTGAAAGGTCAAATGGAACATTCAAATAGCTACAGATCTTGAGTTAAGGAAACAGTCTAGCTAAACCACAATCATTAAATTTTCAATGAGTGATGAGTGGATAACTTAAATAAAAATCAAATGAGTAAAGCCTATATAAAACAGGGTAGAATGTACAAGTTTAAAATAATCACCTCCGAAGTTCCAACTCTCATCTAATAGAGCATGTCCAGAACCTAAAAGAATGCATATTTTAAATAAACTTAAGATTCTAAAACAAGATGATATATAAGTTTCTAACTTAAAGAGTACTAATACAACCATTTGACCCAAAAGCAATTACTGAAAGAAATCCCAAAGAAAAAGGATACTGATCATTAAATGTTTTATTCTGTTCAGGGTCAAGAACCTCCAGCAAAGCAGAAGCAGGATCCCCACGTACATCAGAACCTGTCTTATCAATCTCGTCAAGGAGCATGACCGGATTACAGACGCCCACTCTCTGAAAACCAAAATGCATATCAACATCTTAGTCTCCTCAACCCTCCAAAATACACAAATAAGCACAAAGGATACATTGAGGGAGAGAGAGAGAGAGAGAGAGAGAGGAAAAAGTAAACTATATAAATCCAGTAAGCTAGATCCATATTATTTCAAAATTCATGTCTACTCAGCCATATTAAGCACACAAAGATAATTAAATCAGACGGCCTTGATCTACTAAAAACGCTCCTGCTTGTTTGTGTGCATGTGTCGAGAAGAGTAGACCAAAACAGGGTTTCCCTTCTTATGAAGGGTTTGTAATATATTGTTGGATCTCCAATATTAGAGTAATTAAATAGTGTAGATTACGAGGATTCAATGGAAAGAACTAAATCAAATTAGGACTTCTTCGGTTTAGACTACAATAAAGTTTTTTGTAAATATTTATATTTCTTTGGATTGAAAATAAGTGTAACTGATTTTTATTGTACCTCTACTCCAACAATAACTCCTAAGAAGCCAAGTCTATGATATTTTTACCTTTAATCCATCAATAAGACGCCCAGGCATGCTTCCAATGTATGTCCTCCTATGCCCTCTAATATCTGCTTCATCCTTCACACCACCAAGAGATATGCGAACAAATTTTCTGCCCAGTGCTGACGCAATTGATGTTGCCAAAGATGTTTTCCCAACACCTGGTGGACCAACAAAACACAAAACCGGCCCTCGTGCATCTGGTTTAAGCTGCATTGCAAATACTTAATCAAAATTAAAACCAATCTGGAAACCCAGAAACACTAAAAGAAATTTAAGCTAACATGAATGAGATGATGAATCAACCTTGCGAACAGCCAGATACTCAATAATTCGCTGTTTGACCCTGGCTAAACCATGATGGTCACTGTCAAGACGTTCTTTTGCAGCTTTTAGGTCCAATTCAAATTCTTCACTGGCCTTTTCCCATGGCAAATCTGCAAGAAGCTCCAAGTAAACTCGTGAACTATTATATCCAGGTTGCTGTGGTTGCATTTTCTTAAGCCTCCTAAAATTGATCAAAAAAATTACAGGTAATCAATATGAAAGTCCCCACCATAATTCCAGAATATAAAGAGCAAAAATCATGAACTGATGAAAGCAATAGGGCCAAGAGATTCAAAATTTAACTTTCACAAAAAAAAAAGGGGTATAATTTTCTGAAAGACATTTCATTCACCAGAAAGGCACAAGGTATTGTCGATAAAGTTCCCCAATATTTCAAAGCTCAATGTCCAAAGTATAGTTCCTTTAACATTTAAAGATGAAAATACAGTCCATCCAAGATCATCATATTTAGCAACAACCAGCAACTGTAATTTTCCAAGCATCAGCACAAGGTAATTTGGTATTATAAGAGATTATCAACCACTAAGTCCAATACAGTATGATGTCTAATACACAGAAGATAGTGTTTCTAATGAGAAGAAATTGTTGATCGAACCAACCCCCACCCCCAGCCCCCAGGACACCTCTTTTACCTTAACACTGAGAAAGGATTAGAGAATTTCGAAAAGCAAAAAAGTAATATAAAATAAATGAAAAACTGACAAATTCTTCCACCCTTGTAAGATTGTCCACCTTTGTTAAAATCCTCTCAAGGAAGTCAATACCTTAGTTCTCTCTGCACATGCTTCCAGATATTGGAAGGCATTCCTGCGCTTTGCATCTTTCGTTCCAGTGTTACCAAATCATCCTCATCATCATCATTGTCACCAAGCTCCTCTTTTATAGCCCTCATCTGAAGTGAAAGGCAAAAAGAGGAATTTAACTTTCAAGATAAAGGTAAGCAAAGAACAACATGTAAATAAGATTATTCCCATCAGCCAATAAAGTTTTAACTCATTAAACATACTAATCCAATTGAACAGCAAGTTGCCATCACATCCATTACCAGATTGACAGACAGCTATATGATATATAGAGTAAGATTGACCAAGTATTTTGCTTTTGAAAAATTATCCTATTCAATTAATATTTGTAGAACAAGATTCCCACATATCCTTAATACGAACTTGTTGACAGAACTATGCAACGCACCTCAAATAACAAGACATAACATTATCAGGGTTCACAGAGCCAACCTTTCAATTTCGACTAATTATTGATAAAGGTACACATCAATAAGAAAGGCTTCAATGTTTACGAGGGTAGGGCAAAACTCCATGTAATTATACCATGATATTAAAAATAATATGAGTATCATCTTAATTAATATAGGGTCATGTTTCACAAGCTAAATATTAAAAGCCAGCATCCTGTTTTGCAGAGTTAGAAATCAAGTGGTGATCAATTAATATTTTAATTTCAAAAAGCAGAAAAGGAATATTTCATTTATTGCTTCAAGAGGAACAATGCTAACCTGCTGGCACAGGAAGAAACTCTGTGATTTTTACAGACAGATAACCCACATTTTTACAAATTTGTAACAATCATATACACAGTTTCTAAGAAAATATTGACGGTCGAAATGAGAAAGCTAACCTGCTGGCGCAAAAGAAACTCTTTCTGTGATTTTGACAATTGTCCCTCAACCTTTTGTGTTATCTTCTCTGCTACACGTATTGACTGTCAAAATTTAACATTAAAGTGACTCCATAAAGGCCGGTTCAAATGAATGGGTGTAAACCATCAAAGAATCAATAGATTACCTGTAGATGTCTGTCAACTAACTCAGTGGCTTTTGAAAGCCTTATTTTCAGGTCAACTGAATCCAACATTGATAGCTGCTCTTCAAAGCTTATCTCAAAGCTTGCAACAAAAATATCAGCCAATTTGTGAATAGGAACTGTCTCCAAAAGAACTTTTGTCCTTCCACCAGTTTTTTGTTTCTATGAACAGAAGTGAATATGAGAGTTCTTGATCAAGAGAGAACATGACAATACTAGAAAATCAACCAATAAAAATAATACTTTTTAGTAAGAAAATAAATCTTGAACAGCATCCAATCAGACACAATTCAAAAAACCTAATTTTAGCAGTACCCAATTCGTGGCCATATCTTTTTTGGGTACAAGTTTTTACACGAGAGACTACTCCATCTGTTAGGAATCAGTGTCTATATTTGCAAATCTAGGCCACAATCCAACAAGACAATGTAATAAATAGAAGTATCAACAAACTGCTAAATTAGAATGAGTGCGGTCCCAATTTTTCAGTGCAAGTGTTGTTCAAATCATAGCTGACAACACCATTAAAAAATTTAATGAGGAAAAGGGGAAGCTTAAAAGAACCTTGATACTACTAAAAATGCCATTTATCAGAAGGTACTCACAGAGTGAATTGTATCATAACAAGACTAGAAAACACAAGGAATAAAAAGACCTCCCTGGTCTACAAGCAACAGCTCTGCAACAGTACTAAATATGACAACTTTGATGGAATGTCAGGCAACAAAAAAAAAAATGATGTCATTAAAAATCCCAGACAGGACAAAAATAGTTTTCCAGACCTCAAACAAATAGCCATGAGCATATTCATGACGCAATTGACAATCCCTGAAGATTTTAAGAAATAAGAATCTAGTGACACAAGTCTTACCTGCTCAAGAACAGAAATAAGTTCCATGGCAGTTGCTTTGAACTGACGAGACAATGCTATGAAATCTGGATCTTGCTCCACTTGCTCCATTTCTAGTTAAGAATTAAAAGTAGAAGCAGAAGCTACTAAGTATACAGGCATATGATGAAATTAAACTTATCACTGAAGTAAGCATCACATCAAAATTTGAAGGAAAAAGAGAGCTGCAACCAAAAAATTTCATGAATAAAATTTGGAATATGATAAGTGTAATGACTTCTGTCTATAGCAGGAAATAACTGCCAAAAAAAATATGATTTACACCTCAAGGTGATGCTAGGATCTCCAATAATCAAGTTGGCAAAAGATCACAATCAAGGCAAGTAATAGATCACAGAGAACAATATCTACCACAGAGACAGACAGACAGGTCTACAACAGATGATTGCAGGAGAGACACCCCTAATCATAAGGCATCTCTAACGCCATCTTCCCCACATCTTGAAGCCCAATTTGATGATTTTAACATTTGAATAAGATTTTCTTGTTAAGACTAGGGAAATAATACTCAGAGAACTATGAAAAAGGTTAAATGCTTAATTTAAATTAATTGTAAATAACATTTACATAAAAAATTTACCAATCTTTGTCATCTCAAGTGAAGATATCCTTGCAGTATAATACGTTCCTCTGGTGCTAAGTTCCTGGACACTAAATCGGCACAAGCCTTCAAGCACAACAATGTATGTTACCCTCCCACTCGGTTTCTCTACTCCTCTCGAAAGATGTAATGCACGAGCTGCCACTCCCCTGAAAAATTGAAAATCATATACAGTCCATCAAAATGAGTTCAGAACTATCTTCCAAAACAAGCAAACGATCAAGTATAAAACAGTACTGATCAATCTAAAACATGAGCATCACAACACTCTTAAGCCAAACATTCTAAAAAAGGAAAAAAAACGACATAATTTAAGCTCAAGCAAAATATACCTATCGTGCCAATGAATAACCTCCTGATGATTTTTCCCGTCAACCTTGTGACCATCTGATGAAACACCTTGACTTTTCGACGGCGCCCGCTCTCCAGAATCGCTTCTCACACCTAAAGATTGACAATAATTAACTATAACTTCATTTACTTTTCATTCAGGCATTCCGTCAAATACGTGCACAACCAAACACAATTCACCTTGAGACAGAGTGGGACCCACTGATGTCGACTCGGCAGCATCACGAACGGGCAGGATGCCAATCAATCCCTTCTCTTCCCTCTGCCACAATTCTTGCTCCACCAATTTCACACTGCGCTAATCAAATCATGAACTTTCTTCAGTTCTCGAATTACGATCAAAAAGTACAATTACTTTCCAAACACCACAAGCACAGACAAAGAAAACGTTATAACTTAAAAAACACTTGCAAATTATTACGTGAAGCTACGAAAACAAATACACACATGATTTTCACGTTTAGAAAACAGAATCGCAGAAGCAGAAAATCCAGAAAGTCAAACGGAGTAGGAGAGAAACAGAACCTGCTAGCTGAAGTGCAACGAATTCGAATAATGGCGCCAGGCAAGAGGACTTTGTTCCGAAATGGAAGGATTCCGAGTCGACTCGGTAGCTCAACCGATTCCGCCATTTGTTTTGTCGTTGCTAACTCGGGAAAATAAAATAAACAAATAAGAAGTTTATGTGTATGTTGTGTTTATTTGGGAAGACAAAAATTAGGCGAGCTTTTCATGAATATATATAGAAAAGAAGGGGAGAAAATGAAGGTGAAGATGAAATAAATAAAATAAAAACAAGAAAAAAAAAAAATCCGAGTCAGAGAAGAAGGTGTGGTGCACACATGGATAGTTGGTGGGTGGGTGGCTGCGTTGGGATTGGTTTGATTTTTGTTGAGTTGGGTTGGGTTGGCTCAGTCCGCGAACTGAACGGCGACTGCTTTCTCTCTCCCTCTCCCTGAATCTCCGAATTGCATTTTGGAGTTTTCGTACGTTTCATCCATAAAAAATTTAAAATATTTCAAATTTGGAATTTTACATAAAGTCCTCATTATTTTATGTATTTCCATTAGGCAACTTCAATTACGTAATTTTAAAAAATAACCACGTTTTAAAAAATTTCTTACAAATATTTTTAGTTGTCGAACA
>JANLJB010031003.1:0-41473 GCA_026212285.1 Bursera cuneata | reverse complement strand
TGTTAGTTTAGGAAAAGTGTGGGGTTAAGTGTTTTCTTGAAATCTAATTGGGGGGTCAGAGTAAATTCCCCTAAAAAAATGTAATGCAAAAACATCAAGCATTTGCCTATAGAAAAATCATTACAAGTTGTCTAGTGTATTGTTCCAACTTGTACTGCCCACTTATGCTTCTTAGACAAACTAGTGAACTTTCCTATGACATACATATGGTGGTAGTATTTGGATACTTCTACCTAGAAAATATTTTCCCACCGTCCAAACATCAAATCACTTTCACCTAATTTCTGAATTCTTTTAATGGTGTTACTTCATTACAATCCAAAATTGCATTATGCATATAAATTAATCAGTTGGAGGTGGACAAATCCTTAATAGATTGATTGGATTATCACGTGGGATAAGGTGGGGAAGGAAGGAGATGGAAAGGGACACTCTAAGCTGCCATTGTCCTCAACCTCAATAGCCACCCATCAAAAAGCTATGCTACATAAAAGATCAAATGCCTTTTAGTCTTTTTTAAGGGTTAGTTTAGATTTTACTCAAATGCATTTTGAGGGATTTTTTTAAAAATAATCATGTTTTTAAACGATTTAGATATCATAATTATAAAAAATAACTTTTTTTTTTTTTAACTTTTAATCTCTAACGCTCAACAACTTGATTATGCTTTTTGGGTTTTTACACTGTCAATCTATATCGTTTGATAATAATATCAACTTTTGATCTGTTGGGTTATGATAATTATATCAAAATTCATTTCGCATGTAATTTTTTTAAATCAATCATTTAGTTCTGATCGTTTTCAGAATTTTTCGAGTATTTAACTCTATGAATGTTAACATATAAGGCAGAAAATGTGAAAGAAAGTGACGACATAGTTGAGGTGAATTGAAGCACAAGCGTGTGGTACTCATATACACAAGTGAATGTGATGACATGAAAAGGGAACACTAGTACTCTGAAAGGTAAAATATAAGGCACAACATCTGAAAGTAGGTGAGGACATAGTTATGGAAAATTGAAGCACAAGTGTGGGATTCTGATACATATAAGTGAATTTGATGACATGAAGAGGGAACACTATCAATCTATAATGGATTTGTTTGACCTAATGATGTTGGAAGTCACAACATGCTGAGGACCCATTTTGAGGAAGACTTAAAAAGATTTTAAGTCTGATTTGTCTCTTTTCAATCACAAAGTTGTAGAAGTCTATGAAGGCTCCATCAAATGCCTTCATCGATAAGGAACTTCAATTTGTTTTCTCCCAATACAATTGCACTCACACTCAGTGATCTAAAATCCAACAAAATTGAGTTGGTGTTTGTGATCTTTGGCACAGACAAGAATTATTTATTATGAAAAGATGTAGCCCATTTTTTTATCATTTATTCCATGAATTATTAAAGTTGGTATATTTAATTGTCTATTCAAAACTTTGATGTTATTGAAATTTACTTGTTTGTCAATTTTAATCATAATAAAAATTGACAAACTCACAAAGAAAAAAAAAAAGCATCTTTTTGACTTTTTCAATGGGACACTTGCAGAAAGTGGAGAAGGGCCTGGCCTCAATTCTTTACAAGAAAATAGACATTCAACATGGGCCATTGCTACCCAATCCAGCCCAAGGAAGCAAAGCATGACCTCAGAGAATCTCCTGCTAGATTATCTGTGTCTTACCCCAGAATTCACTTTGTTAAATCTGACTTTTGCGCCTCTTCTCTGTAGCAAATTGTCAACATATGGAAGTGCTTTAACCTTCTTTTTTAACCAAACCAACTTTTCAAAAATGGGAAATTGAAACATGCCCAGTTACTAGATAAGCGCATGATCCTAAAGTTACTTGATTTCTTCTATGAAATTTTCAATTCAAAATTATCTGCTCTCCCTTGGTCCCATTTGAGCAACAAGTGTCTCATCAATTGCAAATCCTGATCAGAGCCCACCAACAGCATCCCATTTTAATTGTTAAATTTTCCGAATATCTAATCCACTAAATTCATATTTTAAAAGAGAGAGAGCCTCTGTCACTTGACTTGATCACACCCATTGTTTAGGCTTAATGGGTGGTTAGATTATGCTTGTCTTATCAGCTTGAAGCTATTCAAGTATTTAGTAATTGTATTGTTGTGGACTTTAGACTTTGTTAGAAAACTTAATCTCCCTGACTTCTTACGTGTTCTTTTGTTAATTTCCCTCATGGTCCCATGTGTGACACCAAATAAATACCAATTTAATGCTTCTTCTCAATTTTTTCCATAACTTCTTCTTTGTCCTTTCCAATTATTTATAATATTTACGGAGGGTCCTTTCTTTCATTTTTTAAAACTATAAGAGTACTTTCATCTCATATATATAGTTTTTAAGATGTATTAATTTTTACGGTAATTTAGAAAATGATCAAATTTAGAGACGACGTTTTGAAATTTAATTAAATCGTATTTTTTTATTACTTAGTCAACTAATATATTAATATGCTGATAAATACCATCATCAATTAGACATATTAGATCATGGATGGTCCACTCATTAATTGTTGTGAGTTGATAAGTGTTTTACCTATCAATCGTTACGGGTTGACTGACGTGTATTTATTAACACTCGTCATCATAAAAAAAAAGTATTTTCCATCATTTTGATTAAATGATTAGATATTATATATATATATATATATATATATATATATATATTAAACTTGTTAAATGTCAAAACAATACCTACATTTGGTTATTTTAAAAAAAAAATTATAATTATTTTTAAATTTAGAAAAATGACTAGCCCTAAAAGGGTTTTGATAAATTTTCATTTATTAGGAGACCTGTCTTATTATTTGTAGTGTATAAATTTGTGTTATAATAAAGAACCCACATTGTTCCGTGAAAGTGTGGAAGAACGGTTTAAATATGATTAGTAGACTTCTATCTAATATCACGTGTTATGAGCCATGAACCTAGAACAAAACCGTGTAGCCCCCAATAATGTCAAAGCAGATAATATTACATTGGGCTATGTTGTATACATTATCAGAATTTTATACGGTTAAAAATTATCGCATTCTGAAAGATCTTTTTCTTCAGAACCCCAAACGGTTTGCCAACGAATCAAAGTGCTAATATTATTATTTGTGTCACTTTCAAATCAACTTATCAATGGTTTGATTTTTCCTTGAAACTAGTTGGGAGGTAGAATGTGCACTTATTCTTGGCACGTCTCTCTAACAAATCATTGACACATTCTCTCTTTGATTATGATTAATTAAAGGAAAAAAATGTAAATGACAAAAGTTTATGTTTACGAAATTGAAATTGGTTCACTTAACAGTGTTTTGATAATTAATGTAATCCATTTGCATTTCCACCAAAACGACAGGGATGCTCTAACAGTTGACATAATTAAAGTTTAAATATGGGTTTAATGGGTGGAGTTCAATTTTATTGATTTTTGGTTTGTTAAGCAGAATTTGATTAATTAAATAATATAATTTGGAGATTGTAGTGGGCAATATACATCTTGGTGAAAGGGGGAGGCAAGGCATGAACCATGATGCTCTAAAGCGCTGTCAAGGAGGCTTTTGGTCTGCCAAGTTGGGTGGGTGGCATGCAAATGGCATCTCCAAGACACTCAACAAGCCTAATCAGAGCAAAGCCTAGCCTAAGTGCCCGAGTCATGCATGTACATCACTCTAATTGTGGATAGTCCCATCAGCGTGCGTCTACCACACACATCCCACAATTAGAAAAATGTACATAAAACGAGTACCCGTATTCATTTATCAAAAGCTCTCCACATGTTGCTTGTTCAACGTTCAGTATTTGAATGTGAGTTTTTGGTCAAGCACTAGCAATTATGGATGAACCTACTTCTCCAGAAACAATGAAAGCCCTCTTCATTATTTCTTTGCTTTGGTAAATTTACCTGCTCCTTCTGTACTGATATTTTCAACTTTCTCAATTTAATGCTCTCACTCACTGCTTAGTTGTGAGGGAGAGTTCAAGGATTCAATTACCTTCATTGCAATGTTAATTACAAATTCACCTGTTTTGGGTCACAAATTTAAATGTCTTTGAGATTAAATATAATTATGTGATTAAAAATTTGTAAAATGGGTTTTCAGAGAAAGTTCATAGAAATTCTGTGTAGAATAACAATGTAGTCTCTTTTTTTTTTTTTTCTCTAACAAAAGAATTGAATTGTTTGGCAAGGAAAAGTAGCATATGGGGGTATATTCTTGAAGAAATTGAAACAATTCATTAAGGTTGGACAATGACATTTTACATAAAGATTTGTTTCCTAAGTCTTTCAAACATTTTCCATGATGCCAAAATGAAAGGATAAAAATGAAGTGACAATAAGCATATCATCTTAATCTATTCTTTTATTTCCTTACTCCAATTACTAATTTCTCACAAATGCTAAAACTTTCCCTTATCTTAAAAAGAATGAAAAAATAAATGTGACATTTCTATTTACCAAATTCAAATGGCATCCACTACATAATAAGACAATGCATGAGAAATAATTAGCTTTGTTCAATTGAGCTTATTCCTATACATAGTGACATAAAGATAAATCTATGGTGTAAAATGAAGTCTAATCTCATTGCTCATGTGCCCACCAGCCACACATGCATGCATGTTGCATCACTCATCATCTTATGGAACTCTGTGTTCCTCTCATTGATTAATTTATATCAACATTAGTGGTTACAATTTAACATGAGAAAACATGATAAATTTGAGTTAATTTTCATCACATTAAATGAATCCAAGATTTAACTAAAACCCCAAAAAAAGAAATTAAAAAACAAAAATGGAATGAGGCCAAAACTAGAGTACTAGATACACGTAGCCACCTAATTTATAGAGTCTTATTTTTTTTTTCCGTTAATAATTAAAATAAAATTTAGATGAAAACATGGCATTAGAGATCCCACCCAACTTGTCTGTAGTGTGCCTGATTTGGTGTATTATCCAAGATTTGCCACCTGATTCATCAAACTATTACTTGCTCTATCATCTCTCTCACAATCAATTAAACCCTTTTATTATAATAACAATACAGAAAGAAAGTCACTTCAATTTTGATATCTACCAATCAACACAATCATTTTATTAAGTTTTTGTTTATTGTATCAAATCTTTGAGATTCATTTTGAATATATTTTGATATATAATTTTTTTTAAAAAGGCCATCCAATATGTTCTATGAAAGGGATTAACAACAGAAGCACAATTGCAATGTGGGTTGTGTTGGGTTGTGGGTGAAGGGATTGTTTCGGAATTTGAGTTAAAAAAAAAAATCTTTTCAAAAAGGATAATATAGACATTGACAATATCTAGGGATACTCATTTTAATAAGAATATTGAAAATGCTCATTGGTTATACCGCAGATTAGGTCTCTCTGCCCTGTTAAAGACGGCCCCTGCTTTGTTTAATCAAGTCCAAGTCAGAGAACCTCTTGTGTCTCACCGCATGGTTGCAATCATGCACCCTAGCATCTTAGCTGTGCACGTGGCATTCCTACCTAATCATATCGATGGACCCACCTCCCCCTTCTATCATAAAACATTTCAATTAAGATTATTTGTTACTTAATCTGGGGACATATGTCTTTTACTTCGTAAAGAAGAAAAAAAAATATAGTATTAAAAATAGCTTTAATATAGATTATTAGGTGGATAACCAAATTTAGAGATGATATTTTAGAAATTTATTAAATCTTAAATTTCATATTATCTTCTTATTTATTAGATATTAATGATTCATTTATATAACAAATGTGAGTAGATATCAATTATTAAATACATATTAGGACGTTTTTATCTTATTTGAAAAAATTATTTTTTTCATTTGAATTTCGTAATGCAATTAAAAAAATATATTGAACGTGATAAAAATCTAAAGAGTATTCTAATTTATTTATTTGTTATATTATTTTAATTTTTTGTGATTTGGAAAAAGAAGCGCTCAAACAAATGTTACAGTGCGAGTGTGTTATACGGAAGATTTTCATAGGAAAGAAGATGAGGAAGGAAACTGTAAAGGGAGCGAACAAAGGAGAGAAGTGGAGAAGTGGTCGATTAGGACCAGCAGTTATGAGTTCTGTTTGGGACCCACCAACGAGTCCTTTCAACAATAAATTAAATTTTCAAGTGTAAGTATATAAATATTATTACCCTTCTTCAACTTTGGCGTGCTCACCGTCAACGTGGCATGATTAAATCAATCTCAGCCCTCCAATCCAATCAACCCTAATTTTTAACATGAAAGTTACGTTTAATTTTTATCTGAATAATTAGATTTTGGTGATTGGTCTGTCCCATCTTAACAATTTGTGCTTGAATGGAGAATATGATTGTGTGATGGAAAGATTCGTATTGTACAGTAAAGCCGTGTATACGTATACATATCTTTTTGTATTTTATTTAATTTATCAAGGGATTAGAGGTCATCCATGCTACTTTGGCATGAATTTTTGTGTATTCAACCACCCATTGGTGAAGCACAAAAGTTAGATCAATCGTAGCCGTCCAATGGGTTTGACCATGATGTGAGATGTACATTGGTTGGCCTTGGGTCCAAATCCATCTCATCTCACGGCTAAGATGCGCCTAGTCTTGTTCATTTTCTTTTAGAGAGTTGTGGGTGGACCAAATTATTCACAAAGTGAGATGACCCAAAAATATGAATTTAAAAAAAATAGTTGGAAAATGAAAAAGAAAGAAAATCACATGGCAACAAAATGGGTCAAATTCATGGGATGCCCACTATATGTCATGGGCTGGGCATAGTATTTGTCCTTTTTTTTTTAAATTAATTTCACTAATAATTCTAACTTGAGAGAACAAAAGAAAAATAAAAAGAAATTTTTGAAATAAAAATAATAAATTTCCCTTTCATGGTGATGCTTTACGTTTATCTTTTACAAGTTTCATGTTTAAAATGGCAGGGACCTAAAATTACAGTCAGTGACAGCCGCACTCATCATCCATAGATCGAAATTAAAGAAAACAAAGCCAAAGCAAAGTTGGGTTGAGTGGGGCCGCAGTTGATGTACATTCGAGGTCGATCCAATCAAAGGGTGGCACATGGAGTTGGTGACCACGAATCGCCACGAGGATAGGTGACTTTAGGATTATTAATATCATTCCTTTATATAAACATCATGTCATCGTATATAAACATAAAAATAAAAATAATTATTGGCCCATAAAATAAAATAACCCAACAAAGTCCCTTCGTTTCTTTCACCATTTTTTGTTTTTCTCTGGCACAATCTTTCCACATATATTTATTTATTTTACAAAAAAAAAATTATTTATCATTTTGCAAATGCTCAAAAACATAGTAGAAAAGTCTATAGTCAACAGGATATAAAATTATTTGAAATAATATTCCTCTGCCATGGTTGATTTTATTTTTCTGTAAAAAAAACATTTTTTTATGGCAAATAAAATAAAAAGGATTGAAATCTTTCTTTCCTTCCTTGGTTTAATACTTAAAATAATAATAATAAAAAGTAAAAATATAAAGTAGAGGAAGCTGAACATTTACTTCACATATACAATAGAATACAACAATAAAAGGTCATATATTGACATATTGTCATATACACACAAACACTGTTCTTCCTCTTCTTCTTTTCTCTCTCTCACATAAACATTTTCACCTCCTCCTTCCTTTTCATACCATTTATTAGATTCTCTTCTGTCAATGGTCTTTTATTTTTTTCTTGGATTGTACAGATTCCCAGCTCCATTAAACCTTCACAGCTTCCCTTTTCTTGTTGATTTTTCTTTGTCTTCTGATTTTTAATATAAAAAATAAATTAAACCAAAACTATGTATACATTGAACTGAGGAAGAAAAATACTCTTCTGGGTCTTTTGGCTTTTGCTTTGTTCAGCAAACTTCTTTTCTGAGTTTGTTGCAGAAAAAAGCCCTTCTTGTACCCAGCTTGTATATGCCATACAAGGCTTCAAGATATATAGATAAATAAAACTGTATTTTTCACAATTTTTTTTTCCAACTTTTTGTCAATAATTTTTCTCTTTTTTTTTTCTTTGTTGTTTAATCTTCTTTGAATTATTTTTTCTTCTCTTAAGAAAAAAAAAAGAGAGACATGGGCAAGCAAGGTCCTTGCTATCACTGTGGAGTTGCAAGTGAGTTCTTGTTTTCTCAAATTTTTTATTTTTTATTTTCATTTTCATATACAACAAGAAAAAAAATTGTGTTCTTCAATTTTATTTTGCTTTTATAAGAAATGAATAATCTTGTTTATGCTTTATTGGATTAATAATTCTATGGGAAACAGATGAATATGTGACAAAAGAATTTAGTATATGTGCTGGGTTGATGTGATATTCTATTTGTATTTGGATTCAAAACTATTGGTTTTCTTTTTTCTTCGAATATCTGTAATGGTTTCAATTTCAGCTGGTTATTAAATTCAATTTCAGTGTGCAGTTTCCCATCAACACAAAAATTGTTTTGTTCTCTTTGACTATATTTCAGTGAGTGCAAAATTGAGTTTTGACTCATTGAATTCTAAGCAATTACTGTGTCTATATCAGATTGGTAAATTGCTTTATAATTGTTTGTAAACCAAGAACCAAGTCCCAAATACCATGTCAAACTGAAGTTTCTGTATCCATTTATTTTGCCAACTGAGTGAGTGATTCAATGTAAGAAAGAAAAAAGTACTTTCTGCTGTGCTCGTGTTTGAATTCTTCCGGGTTTAGAATTAATTCAATGATAGATATCCTGCCCACGTTCTTTCTTAGTGGAGTGAATCCAGGAAGGATTGTAGCTCAAAAGTGTTTGCTGGTTTGCTCTCGAACTGGTTTCTCTGTCCTTTTTAGTGGGCAGTGTTTGTACTGATTCTTTTATGCTTTTTCTCCAATGTATTAGAAAAATTACTTTGCAAACTGCTTCTTGAATTAGAATTAAACTGTTTGCAATGTAGAGCATTCTTTTCTTGCATTACTATTCTTTGGAGGCAACTATTTTGCGGTTTAAGCCTTGAAACAATTCAATGAGATTGCTAGATGTCTGTTGAAGTATTGATAAATGTACAAATCATTAAACTATTTGTTTGGCAGTGCATCAATTTTTGGTTTTGATTAGGAAGCTTGATATATTGTGTATTTGCTGGGAGTGAACGTTTGTCCTCAATGAGATCCATCTCTTTAGTTTACAGTAAATTTAGCTCCCAAACTCATCCCAGAGCATTTTTTTTGCCCATCTGTTTGTAGTCATTACCATTGCTAAATATTTTCTGCGGGGAATTCCATATTGAAAAGGAGTTGTTTTGGGAAGTTTCGGGAAGCAAGAGATATTTCTAATTGCTGATAAATGTAATCTTTTGTATGCCAATCCAGTTTTTAAAATTATAAGTTGAAATGATGCAAGGATTAAACAATGTTGTATTAATTTTTTGGAGCTGAACACTCAGAAATGGTTTTAGTGAAAGCCAAATCTTTGAACAATGCCAGACAGTGCATCAAGGAAGGAAATTCCGTTTCATTGTTTAAGATAATGTTATCTTATTTGTGCCAGCCCTATTGTTAAGCTTAGAAGCTGGAAATGACAAAAAATAAACAATGCTGAACACTCAGGAATGGTTTTGTTGAAAGAAAGCTTTTAAAACAATGCTGAACAGTGCATCAAGGAAGGAAATTCCATTTCATTGTACATTATAGTAGAGTTTTTGTGAGAATTATACCATTTACTGTTCCCTAAATGTCAATGCCTTTGCTTATCAATGGTTTCTTTTTTGTTTGTTGTACCAAGCCTGTATGAACTAGGAAGGACCTTTTTGAAAGCTTTCATGGTTTCTTTTATCAATGCAGGACAAGTGCCTTCTTGATGATGAATAGTTAATCTTCTATAGGTACATATATGTATTTATTTTAATATGTATTAATTGCTGATAAGCAACTGCTTCAATAGGCACCCCTCTGTGGCGCAATGGGCCTCCTGAGAAGCCAGTGCTGTGCAATGCATGTGGATCTCGATGGAGGACAAAGGGAACACTTGCAAATTATACCCCGCTTCATGCGCGGGCTGATCCTGATGATTATGAGGATCACAGGGTTTCCAGGGTGAAGAGCATATCTATAAACAAGAATAAAGACATGAAAATTCTCAAACGAAAGTCAAATCATGATAATGTGTTAGTTGGAGGGTTTGTACCGGACTACAACCAGGGTTTCCGAAAGGTTGTCGATGAAGATACGAGTAATAGATCCAGTTCTGGGTCAGCCATATCTAATTCTGAGAGCTGTGTACAATATGGCAGTGCAGATGCAAGTGATATGACAGGTTGGACATTCACTAAAATTAATCTTCATTCCTCTTGTTGAACTGAAGAGAATGAGGAGTATAGTTTTCACTTGGCTGTATCCCTGATACACTGTAGAGTTGCCTAATCCAATCCACAGTTTTGTATTGAAATTAAAAATAAGATGAAACTATTACTATCAAAATTTGCTTCACAATTAATTATATCTTCTATGAAATCTGTATTATCCAAAATGAAAAAAAAAAAAAAAAGTGGTTTCCTTAAATATTAGCTTTGCTGGAAGCTGGTTCCTTGAGTGGCTAGTTCATGATGCAATTAGTTCAATAATCTATCAATCTTACTTGGTAATGCTACCCTAACTATCTTTCTACTGCTTTTCTTTTTAGGTCCAGCTCAGTCAAATGTGTGGGACTCTTTGGTACCTTCTAAAAAGAGGACATGTGTTAGTCGTCCAAAGCAATCTCCAGTGGAGAAGCTTACCAAAGATTTGTATACTATTTTACATGAACAACAGTCTTCATACTTCTCTGGATCTTCAGAGGAGGATTTGCTTTTTGAGAGTGAAACACCAATGGTTTCTGTCGAGATAGGACATGGAAGTGTTCTCATTAGGCATCCAAGCTCAATAGCTCGAGAAGAGGAATCTGAAGCTAGCTCCCTCTCAGTTGAAAACAAACAATACTCGGCAAATGAGGCTTATTCACGTTCTGTAACCCTTCCTGTACATAATTATAACAAGGGTGTCAACTTTTCAAGTCGTAGCAACGACAAAGCTAAGAACCCTGTTGGGCAAGGCCTGCAACAAGATCAACTTAAGAGGTAACTGCTACCGACATGGTTTCAGAAACTTTCAAATGCATTTTTGTCGGGATACAAAAATTGAATTGGTGTTTTAACTCTTTAATTATTTTTTAATACTTTTTTATTATTTCCATATTTTTTATTGTTATCACCATCTCCATAAAGCTAAATGCAATGTAACTATGAATATGAACTATAGATTAGGTCTCAACTTCAATGAGGAATGTTTAAGATTTTCAAAGGTAAAATAGGGGCGCCTTTATGTAGTTATTCATCAACATCAAACGTGAAGATTAGTAGGAATTATGAATCATACGGTAAGTTGGAACCCCGGGGGCAGTCACTTCTATATTTGGGCTACAAATGTGTGTTTTTGTATGTATGCATATATGTGATACGCTGTCTAGCAGGTAATACAACAGTAGAGGCATTTCTGGAAACTGTTGTTACTCCAAAACTGAGTGCCAAACCGCCTTGATTTACTTCTGTTATTTAAAATTGCAGGGACAAATCTCAGTATGAAAAATTACAAGTTCTGGGAAATCATAATTCACCACTATGTGATATCGACTTAGTTGTAAGTTCTATTCTGTTTTTCCTTATTTTGGTAGTTGCATGGAAAGCTTTTTTATCTTTTTTTTTTTTTCAAAATTGATGTTTTATTCATTACATTTTGAAACAAATTTCATGCATAAATGAAACAGTCCCAAAAGTCATACATTTTCTTAATACAAAGTATGTTAAACCTGAGTTATTGCATATGCTGCAAGGGGTGGTAGGCTTTTTCAAAACTGTTGTGCATAATTTTCTTACTGTATGCAAAACCTTTTTTTTGTTATGTAGAATTCTAAGGTTAGGACATATAAAACTGTAAATGTTTTCCAAATTTTACATACATTTGTAGTTTCTTCTGAATTCTCTCTGTCACTCTTAATCGCTCCTATAGGCTATAGTGTCTGAATCTTGAGTTTATTGCCACTTGGCTTGAATACTTTTCCTCATAAAATAGTTGAGATAGATTTGATCAAAGTTCATGTTTGTTACAGGATATTATCAACTTTGAGGAGTTTGTAGGACAGTTGACCTATGAGGAGCAGCAGCAATTACTGAAGTATCTACCACCACTTGACACTGCCAAATTTTCGGATAGGTTAATATCTTTTTCTTGTTTATTCATGTTATATGTGATATGAAATGGAGAATTTTGACTTTTTAAACATTGTGAAAAAATGATTAAGATTAAACTTTAAGAGGCAGAAGCGAATTGCATGTGGTGTATTTTGAAATTTGCCTAATCACAATGAAGGTATTTTACATTAATCGAAAGTGGAAAATCCTTTTGTGAAATTGTACCAGTTTATCTATGCATAGGGTTTGAGTGTGGAAATCCATAGTAAAACGGAATGTGTACTTTTGTTGGTCTCTATGATATTCTTCACAAGGTATTTCACTAGGAACTTTAAAGAGAGGTTTCAAAGTTGAGATCCATTATTGATGTTTTGTTGTTTTGCATCTGCAGCCTCAAAAGCATGTTTCACAGCCGTCAATTTAAGGAGAACTTAGCATCATTTCAGCAACTGCTTGCAGAAGGGGTCTTCGATTTATCATTCCCAGTGGCATCGATTGAAGACTGCAAGACTCTGAAAAGGGTTGCACTATCCAATTTGACGACATCCAATTGGGTCGAACGCTACCATGTGCTCAAGGTTTGAATTGAATCCTCAATGTTGGAATATTTTTACATAGAATATTTACTGTAATTTATTCCTTGGAAAGTTGATTGGCTAATGTCTTGGTACTTACTAGCTCACTCTTTGGTTGTAGAAATGTAAAGGTAGTGGTGGTGGACCTGTTGTTGCAAGAGGGTCAAATGCCGTTGTATCAAATAGTGTAGTAAATGTTAAGAGATCACGTGACAGCCAATATCAAAAATTTCCAGGTTAGCCGAACCTTTACTTTGCAAATGTAATTAAATGAGTTAGAGCTTAGTTAATGATGTTTCTTTCATGGAAAACACTATTGAGGATTGGACAGTCACACTGATTCCTCAAGCTGAACGGAACAATTTTGGTTCTTCCAATGAAAAACGAGAAACAAAAGATGATTATGATAAGTAGGTTTTCCAAAGCTGAAGGGATCTATTTTCCTAACAATCGTAATGTTTGTATGATTAGTAATGTGGTTAAAATCAGTGCTAACTCTATCTAGGTTTCTATACCAGTGCCCAGAGTTAGGTACAGAAACTGCATCCTAGTTGCTTGCTACGCGATATTTCCCTATTATCTTTTGCTGAACATTATTGATGTTCTTTCATTGTTAAACACATAAGGTGATGGAGGAGAAACATTTCTTCATGATTGTCACTATCGATTTTTCAGAAAATTACTTTATGATGAAAATTTAAAGAGTCAGATGATGGGGGCTCAGAAGACGTCTGTGGCCCTGAAAATAGATAATATGTTGAAAACGTCAAAATTCATCTCTTTATGTACACCGATAATTTGAGTGGTTTTTAACTTGGAAGAATAAGTGCTAATAGCTTGATTTGCTAAATCCAACGAAACAGCTACAGTCTTCTATATCAGAATAATGAATATATGACATTTACATTGAATATAAACTTTTTTCCGTAACTATTTTAATAATTTACATAGCAAGTATAATTTACATAGCAAGTGCTCTCTAAAAATATCTTTGCACTTTCAGAGGCAAAGGGTACGATGAAGAGCCCTAAAAGGGTGACTGTGAAGGCTACCTATGAAAACAAGGAACTCATAGACAATGATGGCTCTTGCTTTAGTCCAAGAAGCTTATTTGCTTTGCCTTCTGATAATAGCTCCCTCATGCTGGAATCCCTCCATTTTGTTCATGAAAGTTCTGATCAGGATCTGCTGCTGGACGTGCCATGCAACAGCTCATTCCCACAGGCAGAGCTCCTTATCCCAGCTTTAAGTTTTGGTCAACAGGCTTGCACTAGTAGTAGCTCAGTATACCCAAATCCTGCCCGACTGTAATAGCCGTTTGTCAAATATTACTTGATTGCTAGGGCTATATAGGTCTGCATTCTGCCAGATCCTGTGGCTGGGATCCACGTACTTTGCATGCCAAATACTAAAAATCTGTGAATGAGGTTTGCTGGTTGCTCTTTTTTACCCTTGACCTTTTCGAATATGGAATGCTAAGAGATAAATTTGGGTGGGTTTTTTGTATAGGTTGACAGCAGATTGTAATATATAGCTCAAAAATGCAGTAGAGGTGGTAACTTTCAGAGTTATGTATGCAAATGTAGTTTTTTTTTTCCTTACAAAATAACGTTGAGACATCCTTTTGTTCATTTGCAATATTTTGATTTGCTTTTCCTTGGTGAAGTAAAAGGAAGAAGTTAGCTTTGTATAAGTGGGTTATTTTATGCCTTCTGAAGGATAGTTGCTCGGTATATTTAGTGGAATGAAAACAGTAGAGCAGACAGCAGTGGCCTTTAGGGTCACGCTTAACATCCCTAGGTGATTTTCTCGAATGGAAGAAAATAATTCAAGTACCTTTACCCCGAGTGTTTCGAAGAAAATGCTAAATTGCTAGTGAGCAATATCTATGCCCATTTCATGCGGGTGATGTGGGTTTAGTGGGTGCTTCAAATTAAACATCAAGATCATTGTCTACTTGTACATAGCAGATTGAAGTTAGTTTAGTATCCAGTCTTAAATAGCCAGTTTCGAGAATTTAGAGGGCAGTTGCGCAACAATTCTCTAATTCATTCACTCTCTTGGAATCGTATACCTGAGTGAGAAAGTTCATGTAATTTGGTCATTCATTGAGCTTAATGGTATTGGATAAGTGTAAATGATATAATGATGATTTGTTCCTGGATGATTAAAAAAAAAAAAAAATTATGGCATGTTAAATAAGGTGATGAGAAGGTTCATGAACACCACTCAGCTTGCACAGGATTTAAATCTGCTTTAAATGGTAAATTATTATCTTCAATAATGCTGACATCACTAAGAATATTTAAAAATTGGTTCATTATCAGAAACTATTACTCAGCCGCTAGACCCCAGTGTTTGGAATGTCAAGGCCTTGAACGGTGCAAAACCAGCTTGCTACATCCCGCTAAGAATAAAAAAAGAGCAAACCTAGGAAGTCAAGATTGTTCGTCCTTGCATATGCCATTTCAGTGGGCCAGGCCAATCTTGTTGCTGGTATCCACTTATCTTGACTTTAAGACAAGCAACGTTTTGCTTGCATTTAACTACCACTAATTCAAGTTTCAGTTTAAAAATGTACCGTCCAGACTAGTTTAATAGTCAAATAAATTATTGTTATTATTACTGTTGAACTTTTTTATAGATTAATTATGTCCTACACATTTCCTTGAATTGAGTCAAGGCGAAAAATGAGAAGCAAAGCACCTTTCACCTTTTTCTTCTTTGACAATTTTGCATAAGATCTTTTTCAATTGAAGTTCTAAATGGTAAGCCATAAACTAAGGCTTGAGATTCACTGCAAATATGTCCTACCAACAACTGCTTTATAGAATTCAAATGAAATATATGCAGAACTCATATAAGAAATACTGGTAATTAAAATATGAGGTTAATGGACAATTTCTTTTTTACAGAAATAGCACCATGTTTCAAACATTTCCAACTTTGAAGCTCTTATGAAGCTTCCCAAACCAATTATACAACTATTAAAATATAATTTTGGTAAACCATATAGGTGCCAATAACTAGCTGTGAACACCAGCAACATTTGCAGAACCAAAGTTAACAGCCAACATATAACTTCCTCTACTACTTCTCCTAAATGCAGTTTCCAATCCCCCTGATTCAACCAATTTCCATTGGAAACTCTATCGTCACCTTTCCTTGAACATTTCGACATAACCATGTAACAAACACAGAATAAATTATCCTTTAATCTTATAACTGAATGAAGCATCCCACTAGCTATGGAAAAGTTATGCCACGACTCTTTGCAACATCTAAGATACTTTTATTCTCAAGATTACTGTCATAATTACAGTTCCTTGCCAGCATCTTCAACACATCCAAAAGAGTGATCTCACCATAATTCTTCCCTGGATCGGATTCCTCCGCAGCATTCTTCTCCAACTGCCCACAAATTGAGACTGGCAGCGCTCGCATCCCCTGGGTTCTGCTTTCCATTTTATGCGAATCCTGCAGACTTGGACCAGCATACCTAAACTCGTCAATATCTTCTATGCTCTTTCTACCTAAATTTGAATTTTCCTCACCATTAATATTTTTGCCCTCTGATCTATCACCTTCAAAGTTCTTTACATTATTTTCTAAGCCTTCTCTAAACCCTAAATCTCTATCACTTGCTTCAGTTTCTAATTCTAAAGTCTCAGTCGAAAAATCTAGCTTCCTTTTGGCAATACTTCCTTCATTAATCTGAATACTTCCACCAGATTTAGAGCTACAACTGCAGGGACAGTCATTGTTAGAATTCAATTTCTTTAATTTCTCCACAGATTTCATTAAGTATTTAATTCCAGATACGGAGCCCAAATTTTCATCAAAAATTTGGGTTCTCTTTGAAAGAGACCCACTTAAACATTCACTAACCGCTAATTTTCTCTTCAAAACCCTAGCTTCACTTGATTCACAAAAAATTACCTCATTTACACCATGGAGTCTCTGCGTCAACTCCACCTCCGAACACCCCGGATCGGTATCCATATCCGCCCCCAAATCAACCGTCTTTTCACCCGCCTTAATGTCACCTGCAGTGTCCGCTTCAATCACAACCGCCTGGCCGTCAGAGCCAGAGACGACGGAACCTTCAGGCGGGGTCTGGAAAACATCGTTATTGTGAGGGCTATTACTGTAATTTTGATGATCGTCCTCGGAACTTTCCGGAGGAGACATCATCATGATACCAGTGGCGTAAACGGGGATTTCTCCGGAGTCGTTGGATTCTTCTTCTCCCTTTTGGACTTCCGGCTCACCAACGAACCGACAGCGACGTAAATGGTCTTCCTGAGAGGATGACACCTGGCATAGTTCGGTAATTGAAGCGAAAGGATCGTTAACTTCCATTATCGAGTTTCAAAGATTTGGTTTTTGCGTGAGCGATGAAGCGAAGAGAAAGTGAGAAGGGTTTCGAATTTAGGGTTTAATTGAATTTGTTGCGGGTTACCTCCTCTAGTTTCGGAGGGTTCCCGCCTTTTTTAATCTAACGGTTATCGGGTGAGATCGACGGTGGATAAATCATTTTAGATTTTTTAGGTTTCCTAAGACCCGGTCACTCATCAAATTTACCTGATTTTTAAATGCACTTCATTAATTTTCTTTAAACCTTTCTTCACATTTTAATAATTAAAAATAATTACAAAATTACAAAGTTGTCCGCTAAATCTTGGGGTGTTGTTGATAGTTTTTGAAACAAGTGGGGGTTATTTGGACTAAGATTTGGGATGTTCTTGTGTTAGGATTAATATCAAAAAGATATAAGATAGTATATTTTTTACATCTCAAAAAGTATTTTTAAATTGCCAAATATATCTATTTATGATTTTATTTGATGGGTTGATTACGAAGCCTTGAGTTCAAATTTTGGTATTCATTATCTTCATTTAAATAACTAGATGATAATGAATTCACATATGAAATTGTCAAATATTTGAGCTACATATAAGGAACTGGAGCTCATCTTCAGGATTGAAGGCTGATGTTAAATGCAAAGGCTTGAGGGTTATGAATTTGACTGAGTCATTTGCTGTAGAATGCGGCAAAATTGAACAAATTGGAGCAGTAACGGAGCTTGAGACAAATTTTGGGGGGGAGGCCAAAAAATTTTAGGGGGGGCCAAACAAGAAATACTCAAGTTTTGAAGGGGTAATTTTAAAATTTAAATTTTTTTTATTTACAATATTTATTGATTTTTTATTTGTTTGAGGGGGCCATGGCCTCCCTCAGTCCTCAAGAAGCTCGATAGAGTTTGTATCACAATTCGGTGGTTGCCTTACTTTTACATTGTGTTTGATTTATGAGAATATGAGAGAACGTTCCTGGCTGTGGAATGCAACAGCTGATATGCTACTCACCATTAGACATGCTTTCGAGCAAGGTTTGGATACGAGAGTAAGATTATTGTTGAGGTTTTGATTATGCTCTTTTGGATGTTTATATATTGCAGAATGGGTTTGTTATTTAGCAATGATTTTTTTAGAATATTCAGATTTGTTAGTTTCTTTATTCTTTTTAAAGATTTGAACTTCATGACAAGTTTTCAAACTTGCACAAAACTAGAACAAGACTAGGCAATGTCGAAGCTAGCATTTGAAATTTTTGGGTGTATTTAAAAATATTTGTAGATGTATTTAAAAATTTTTGTGGGGCTTGGGCCTCCTAGATTATAACATACTTCGGTCCTAGAGGCTAGGAATTAAGTCCATAACATAGTGTAAACTCAATAAAATTAAAGTTTTAGATTAGGTCTAATAGATATAAGTTGTGAAACTGACCTAGGTAAAGTTCTTTAAAAAATTATAATAGATAACCAAAATTAAGAGGTTGTTTTGAGTTTTAACGGATTTAATATTTTATTTGATTGTTTAACTAAGTTCGATATTAAAAAGATAAAAATAGACTTTTATGTGAGATGATTTATTAATTTTTGTTTACTTGTCACGATGAATGAGTTAGCACTTATCAAATTGTGATGTCTAACAAGTTAGTGTTAATTAACTTGTAATAATCGTTGACTCGTCATAATCAATGAATCAATACTTGTCAACTCGTTATAATCAATGGGTAAGTATTTATCGATTTGTAGACTAATTTGTTTAACTAAATTTTTAAACATTGTTAATTTGATTATATTTCAATTAATCCTTTGTGTTGGTTTTTCTCTTTTTTATTTTGTTGTTTTTAATTTGTTGATTGAATTGGGTATCATCATTATTGACAAAGATAGCATAACACAATAAAATTTTCCAATATGTAACACAACGTCGCGGTAATAACAAGGATGCCATGGAAACGTGAAAATAGATCGTCGTTTTGACTCTCTAACGCCAAACGGAGACTGCCCAACTTTTTACTCAAAATCCGATAAACCCACTTTTAACGTGTACAACCCACTTTTAACGTGTAGAACACGGTGTCGTTTCCAACGATAAACCGCGAGCAAAACGCTCCTTCTTCCTTCCTAACGGGTGCTCACTTTTCGCTCGCTTCATGCAGAGTTTGTGAACTGAAGCAAACCATTATCTTTAAGAAACCTGGATCTCCATCAACTTTGACCACAAAAATTAACGAATTTAAAATCATGCAATCGGATCCCGCTCCTTCCTGACCGTTTATTCATTTCACACTGTACATCAAGGTATATTTTTAACTTCTATTGTTGTGTTGCTTCAGCGTGTTACTTGTTGAAGAGTTTCGATTAGTTTGGTTGATTTTTTTTTTTTTTTATTTGGTTGAAAAATTTTTGAGTCTTGTTCTCCGGATTTTCTTTGGTTGCTAAAAAATCTGTGAGAATATTAATGTGCGAAATGGAATTTTCAGTAACTTGAGATTTCAGCTAACTTGTATGAATACGGATCATGACTTTTACTTTTCTTTTCTTATGTAGCTTTTGAGTGTATTTATGTGTAGGCTTTTTGACTTCGTATTCTTTTGTTCCTAGTTTCGATAATGAGCTATGGGTTTTCATCTGTTTGGTTTCATAGAAAATGCGGTAATAGAAAAAAATTTGCAGATATATAAGAAAAATAACCAAGATGGAGGGACTGTTTGAAATATAGCGAAGCCCTAATTTCTTTTGATGCTCTAGCCAAACACTAATTTTTTTTTGTAATGATCTAGCCAAGCTTCAACTTTCCAACGCGCTGATTGATTACGTTGACGAGTGACGCTTGTTATAATAAAAAGTTGATGAGTACAAGCACACAACAAAAATAAACGCGGCTCGTATGAGATGACGAGCTGATTGTCAGCGATGATGAACTGAGCTCGTCAACTCGTCAAATATGTACTAAGGTGCGTCTATAAACTTACGTGGAAGAGAATTTTTTTGTGAAGGTTGACTTGATTAGACAATTAAAGTGAAGGTTGAATTTGATTAGGCAATTAAAGAAAATATGGATCGGTTAAAAATCAAAACATTCCTCTCGATTTGGTCATTATTGCAATTATCCCAAAATTTGGTGTAACTTGTGATTTTTAGGATTTTCATTACTTCGACGGATGTTTCAGGTTTGGGTTATTTTTTTTTTGGTTGTTATTTATATATTTGTTTATATATGGATTGCTGAATGTTCCTTCGATTTTGTCTTCGAAATCTGTTTAGTTTTGGATAGTGTAACAATAATGATGTTTGGTTTTCAGTTGCTTTTTCTTTTGAGTTGGCATGGGGGTTATGGACAATATGCTGCACACAGAATCTGCAAGAGTGGTTTTATTGGGCACTGTTAATCATTCTGAGGATCGGTCAGGGGAATACCTAATGGAAAATGGTCATTGTGCTCTTCACGGTGCTCAACAGAAGTTCAAGCGGCGGAGAGTTTCTGCCATTCGGGATTTTCCACCAGACTGTGGGCCGCTTGCCTCATGGATCAATCAGTTACCCAATGAAGATGCCTTTGTTGGTACAGTTTGCCCTGAGGCAGATAATCTTGTGCACTCATCTGATAATGTGGAGAGGGCTGAATCAGTGATTACTGAGCCTGAAGGAAGATTGCTGCAGGAGACTGAAAATTTAAAACCGTTGGAATGCAAATCCTCTAATGTGTTAAACAATATGAATGGGGTGGATATTGGTATTGTGAAAGAAAAGATGGTTCTCAATAGTGGTTTGAAGGCAGTTTCACCACCTGACTGGCCGAACGTTATCCCAGATGGTGATGGTCAGGAGAGGAAACTGACTAGAACTTATCCTCCTAGGAGAAAAATTTCGGCTGACAGAGACTTCCCAATGTATTGTGGGGGAAATGCACCTTCTCTTAGTAAGGAAGACATCACAGAAGTACTTGCTTCTTCGAAGAGCTTGGATCCAGAGAAGTCTGTTTCTGAATATGATTCATTCAGAGAGACTGTGGAGATTGGCACGAAACATAGTGAAGAAGATACTTATGTTGGAGATGCTTACAGGAACAGTTTGAATGGTGATGTTTCTAGAATGACCTGTGACAATGTGCAAGCTGAATTTGAAGGGCATGCTGCAATGGGAATGGAGAACCATGACGAATCTTGTGATTCTTCTAAGGTCACCAAGAAAGATACTAAAGAAAATAGGATTCAATCTCCACATGGGATAAAAGAATACAGGTTTGACAGTAAGACTGGGAGTCTCATAAAATCAAGCAACAAGGATGCCGGAGTGGAGGAAAATCCGGTGAGGGATATCGTAGTTTATGTAGGGAAGAAACAGCTTGATAGAACTTGTTCAGATTTATCCAATTATCAGTACAATGGTTCTGAATATGTACAGCTGGAGTCAAATTTGGTTATTGTGCAAGGTCTCATGGCATCATCAAAGTGTCCTTGGAGGCAAGGCAGAGGGGCCTACAAATCTAACTCTGCTAGTGTTACAGGTGAAAGGAACAAAAAGAAGCATGATTTGCTACCACTTCCTAAATCTGCTTTGAAGACTATGAATGATTCTGAAAGCTCCAGAAGATCACTCAGTAAGAAGAATGCATCAGCGACAGGAAATGCTTGTCAGGGTTTGGGTCCATTAGTAATCAGGGATGAGGAAGATTCTCTTGATGGGGAACATAAAAAGTTTCATCTGGGTCAAAGATCAAGATCACTTACTTTTGATGTTAGTCTCTTCCCTTCCCCCCCTAGTAGGTCAATGGGCAAAGTTCCTGACAATGATGTTACTGGTGCTCGAAACAAAGTGAGGGAAACTTTGCGTCTGTTCCAAGCTGTCTGTAGGAAGCTGTTGCAGGAAGAAGAAGCGAAGGCAGATGGACAAAATACTCATAAGAGGATTGATTATCAAGCAGCAAGGATTCTCAAGGAAAAAGGGAAAGATGTTAATAGGGGAAAGCAAATCATTGGACCTGTTCCTGGAGTTGAAGTTGGTGATGAGTTTCATTACAGGGTGGAGCTTAATATTATTGGTCTTCATCGCCAAATTCAGGGTGGTATTGATTATGTTAAGCATAAAGGGCAGGTGCTTGCTACAAGTATTGTAGCATCTGGGGGTTATGATGATGACTTGGACAACTCAGATGTCTTGATTTACACTGGTCAGGGAGGGAATGTGATGAATGGAGGCAAAGAACCTGAGGATCAGAGGCTTGAGCGAGGGAATCTTGCTTTGGTGAATAGCATACATGCAAACAATGCTGTAAGAGTAATACGTGGTGAGACAAAGTCCTCTGATTCAGTTAGGACATACATTTATGATGGTTTATATGTTGTGGAGAGATACTGGCAGGATATGGGGCCACATGGTAAACTGGTTTTCAAGTTTAGGTTGGTTCGAATGCCAGGTCAGCCCGAGCTTTCTTGGAAAGTGGTGAAGAAATGCAAAAAGTTTAAAGTCCGCGAGGGTCTATGTGAAAGTGATATCTCACAAGGAAAGGAGTTGATTCCTATTTGTGCCGTGAACACCATTGATGATGAGAAGCCACCACCATTTACATACATAACTAGCATGATATATCCTGATTGGTGTCATCCTAATACTTTGAAGGGTTGTGATTGCACAAATATGTGTTCAAATTCTAGGAAATGTTCTTGTGCAGCCAAAAATGGGGGAGAGATCCCTTACAACCACAATGGGGCCATAGTTGAAGTAAAGACCCTTGTTTATGAGTGTGGCCCCGCTTGCAGGTGCTCTCCTTCTTGCTATAACAGAGTCAGTCAGCAAGGTATCAAATTTCAGCTTGAAGTCTTTAAAACTGAATCAAGGGGCTGGGGTGTTCGATCTCTTAATTCCATTCCTTCGGGAAGTTTTATTTGTGAGTATGTGGGAGAGCTCCTTGAAGAGAAGGAAGCTGAAAAAAGAACCGGTAATGATGAGTATCTGTTTGATGTGGGGAATAATTACAATGACGGTTCTCTGTGGCAAGGTCTTTCAAACCTCATGCCCGATACACAATCAAGTTCTTGTGGAGTGGTGGAGGATGTTGGATTTACTATTGATGCAGCACAATATGGCAATGTGGGAAGATTCATTAACCATAGTTGTTCTCCCAATCTTTATGCTCAAAATGTTCTTTATGATCATGATGACAAGAGAATGCCTCACATAATGCTCTTTGCTGCTGAGAACATCCCTCCCTTGCAAGAGCTGACTTATCATTACAATTACGTGATAGATCAGGTTCATGATTCTGAGGGCAATATCAAGAAGAAGAGTTGCTATTGTGGTTCTTCTGAATGCACTGGTAGGTTGTATTGACGAAGACTAACAATAGAAGCTTGGATTTGTGAAGAAGCGGTAATTTCTTGCTTGTTGTAACTTCTTTATGGACTTAGATAGTGTGTGCGCTCGTATCTGTTGTCCTTGTTTGTTCGAGTGTAACTCACATCTTCGCAGCTCTGTTTTGAACCTCACAATCAAAGGTATACTTTTATTTTCACCTCTTTCATGGAGATTTTCAAGTAATGGTTTTTCTACCTCCATTTTTTTTTCGCTGTTGGTGTTATAGAGGAGGATGTGCCAAAATAACCATTGATATGATTTAGAACAAGCTACCTAAGTTGTTTGTAAAAGAAAAATAGAAGCAATTAGAAAACTTATAATGGCTATTTACTTTTTCCATGTATATGCATATTATTTGACGCAGTTTTTCGCTTTGCTCTTCGATGGTCGCTTGCATGGAAACTGTCATTAGAAAGGTTGAGAACTAGTCTGAATGGCCTGCCTTAAATCTTCGATATCATTTTGACCAACCGGTTACAGAAAGTAACAATAGCTTAGAAATCAGGCTACGTCAAATTATTTTATGGACATGCGTGGATAAGCCTAGTGTGAAATGGGTATGAAAGCGTTGTATCCGTTCTGTATCCATACAGCCAAAAAGCCCCGGACCCCCAAACAGCTTTTATTAACGTGGAGACAGTATTCTAGCCCAAAAAATCCATAAGCAAAGCTGCTTTGTGAAAAATAAAAATATAATCAAAGTTTTGGGGACTTTTCTGAGATATAATCAAATCCTAAGGGCGCGTTTGGTCGCCTGTATCGGATAGCACTGCATAGCGTTATTTTTATTTGCTGCCTTTAGTGTAATAATTGTGTTGGATTAGAGAGTGTTACACTGTATAAACAAGAGACTTTTAGCCAAATGTTAACCAGTGCTACTTCATGGGTTTACGCAAGATAAAGCTTACACCTTTTTTTTTTTTAAATTTAATTATCAAATATTATTGAAATAATAAATTATAAAATTTATTATTAATTAAATGTTAAAATAAAATTTTAGTTAAATAATTTTCTATATACTAAGAATATTAGATTAATATAGAAATGATTGAAAATTTAATAATAATTTACTAAAATTAAAATTTTAATTATATTTATAATAAATAATATATATATATATATATATATATATATATTAACTATTATATCATTAGGTTATAAAGGTTTCTACCCATAATTATATACACTTTTTTATATATACAAAATATAGTATACTAATATATTTTATTTAATCTGATCATATTTAATCCAATCTAATACAATCCTAAAATTTAATAGAACTTAGCACGGTGCTGTTGAGTTGTCTAGATAAATATTTAACAAGAAAATTGTCGAGTTGTTGTCAACATTATAAGATTGCTGTTGAGCGATGCTAGATAAATATTTAACAAGGTATTAGATTTCCTAGTATGGTTAGATATTTATTACATAATATATAAGGTAATAAAATATTAATTTGTATTTGAAGAATTAAATATAAATTTGATATTTTAAATAGATAGTTTGTTAGACCTATATAAATTATGTAAGAAGTTTCTATTTATCTAATAATTACTATTTTTTTACATTTTGCAAACCAGTTTAGAAAGGTGTTCATTCCATCAATTATAATATATGTTTCTTTAAAAAATAAAATCGTGTTAGACTATAATTACTCCATTGCTCCCAAGTTTGAATACTGATCAATTAATTTGGTTAGGTAAGATTTTCCATGATGATTCATATCATAGATTATTAATTGCCTCAGATTTAGGTTTTGAATCTAAATAAATATTGTGAGATTAGACGAAATTTTCAATTACAGAGATTTAGGTTATCTCCACTCCAGAGAGGTCCAATCAATCTTTGTTTTCTTGGAGCATAGGCGCCATTTGGCTACCCAAAAACTTTGCTGATTCTGGAATCCTTTTTGGTGTCTAGGGCTAAGCTCACGTTAAGTTAAAATTAAAGACTGGGGAGAAACTCATACTGTGGCCAATCTTGTGCTAATTATCGGCTTTTCATTTAAAAAGTTAATAGTTCTTTGTATATAGACTGGGTTGTACTAAGCTACTTTAAATGTCCTCGTCATATTCCAACTGTTTTGGCTAGAATTAATGCACCGTGCAACGAGGCATAATCCTATATTTAATATGTATATTGAGTGTTTCAGATGCGTTTTATAGAAGTAATCTCTCTCAAGCGATTGCTAAGAAAGTTTAATCGCCATTTTGTGGTCCACTGCTCCATTATCAACAGATTATGTTCTTATTTGCTCAACTTTTGTTAGGTGAAACAGAAACTGAATATGAAATTAGGATTTTTCATGGTTTATTATTATTTTGTTAAAAAAATATCTTCTATTTGAGATTTATTTAATAAATAAATAGGTCATATAATCAATTCAGTAACAGAAGATGAAATATCAACTGTAATGCATGGCTTCTGCACTAGGGAAGATGATACCAAAGGCCACTCTCTTTTCATGCCAGGCTAATCCATGGAATAGCATGTTAATTTGCTCATGCTTTCGCTGGTTCAGGTCTCATCGTCATTAAGATTTGGTTCTGCTTGATTATGATAACAATGTTCAAGTTTATCCAAAATAAATATCTAAGAAAGTGGAACTTTATTATTCAAATATATTCTCATTATAGCAAGGTACACTAGTTCAATTATTATTTTTTATCGAGCAACACGAAACCATACTAGATGACATCAACAAACTTGTAAGAGAAAGTAGCACTTGCATGCTGGCCTAATGATACATATTCTAAATGACACAACACAAACAAATTAACTATAATAGCCAAGAAACAATCAACAAGTTGTTTTTGCCTTAGAATTAATTTGAGATATGTAAAAGTGGTTTAGTAAAGCTGAACTGCTGTGTCATAAGCAACCCCGGCCTTCCAATCACTAGGGATAGCATTGTTTACTACGATCCATGTCAGTCCCATGCTACCACTCACTTGGAATCTCAAGGTGATGTGACCTTTTGGTGGATTAGGCATGTCCCAAACTGCCCCATAAGCCCTTCTCATGCCCCTCCATTCCTTACAATCCTCCTGCACCAACAACATGTTACATATATATATCAGTTAGACCATCAATTCAATAATTTGTTCATCGTATATATATAATTGCCTGCTGCAGGCATTTGACTTGAGCATTCTTCAATTCAGAGAGCTAGAATCATTGAAAAAAATGGTTAACATCAGTTTACCTGCCATAGTTCAACTGCAAGGATTTCATTTTTGCCAGCTTGGTAGATAGGAACTAAAGCTAGGTACTCATAGAACCTGCTGTGCTCATGAACCCTGAACATCAGGTTGTAACCAGCGTATTTGCAAGAGATTCTTCGGAATTCGATATCCACGACACCATAAGCAAATAACTCTGCAGCCACGCCTGAAGTTGCCAGCCTTGAGTAGGCGCGTGTGCTGAGGATGAAGTCGGTGTGGTCTCCTTCACCATAGTCGGTCACCACCACATTCACCCCATCACCAGTGCAAAGTTTTGGCACGGTGCACCTAACCTGCAGAATTTATAATTAACAACTAAAACTCATTATTGATGTAAAAGAAAAAGAATTATTAGTTAATTTACTAGTGCTACTAGATGGGTGATCTTGATCAACTTCAAAAAGTGCTGGGACAATTTTACTAGATCGTATATGCTGCTCCTTTTTATCGTTACATAAGTATATTTGACGTTTCTACCAAGCGTAGGCTCAGCAGCTATGTGGAAAAAGAGCACAAACCATTATCAATTTGTTCACTTTAGACTAGTTGCTCTTTGTACTGAAATGATTGAGAGGGTTGAAGTTTACCTGATAGCAGCCTCCACAGCCAGTTCCATTTTTCCATAGCCTTGATACCCCAGCCACGTTAGCATCATTGACAGTTCTTCCAAATTCTCCATACCCGCACGCCCCAGCTGAATCAGAAAGCTTATTAGCTTTTGTCTCAAATATGATATATACCGTTTAATTTAGCAAGAACAGGAATAGGAAAAAAAAAATCTCCAAGACATGATAAATCGAATTAGTTCACGTAAACTTTTGCATGAGGGTGTACATATGTAAACATAAAACAATACTGATGCATTTGATTAATATGCGCATAAATTTAGAGGTGAAATTTTTACATACTTGGTGTCCCTAAGCAATCAGGGCTACCATAGTAAGTTGCTCTGGAGCATGTCCATGAATCCTGGGAGTAACACAATGCAGGCAAGAGCACCATGACAGAAAGAAGATAATAGTGATAATTAAGACCAAACCCCATTTCAAATTATAGCACTACAATAAAATATGTTAAGCAAGAAAGCTGCTTTGGCAATAAGAGAGGATAGATAAAATAAGTTGTTCTACGATGGGATGGAATGCTAACGAATGACAATCCCATATTTATACTTGAGGGCCTTGAGGGGCTGCTAACTGCTGTTAAGGTATTTGCCACCTTTTTCTTCCATTCAGGAGTAGAGAGTTCAAAAGGAAACTTTGGAGGGGCTAGATTGGATTAATGATGACCGTATATGTAGACCCCATTATGGACCCTCCTAAGGCCATTGTATGAGATATTAAACTTATTATATTAATTAGCAAAAGAGGGTATATATTGACGAAAAAGCTCTGCCTACCACTTGTTTTCATAATTTGCACAGATTTTCTCGGAAAGGGCTATTGATTATATTAAGTTCAGGAGCAGATATCATCCTGACATCTTTTATTGTGTAATTAATCAATTGCTAAAATATATCCATGTATTCAAACAATAACTTTTCTGCTCTGGTGAAAACAGAAACTAACACCACATTTAGTTTTTTGCAGCAAAGTGATCTTGTGTTCTACTTGAAGTGCAGGGCATTGGAAAGTTATCACCAGTTCGATATGTGGAATCAAAACAAGTATTGTGCAAGCAGCAATTATTCGTTTTGTTTGATTTTGATTTTTTAAGTTTTTTTAAAAGATCTTAGAACAGAGGCTAGGCATGTCATTAGATGGACTTGGAGAAGGATAATCAAGGCAGGCAGCCCATGGCATGCCCATCGGAAGCATACAAGCAGAATTCTTAAGACCAAGATTTTTATAGTCAAAGTCTCCGATACCAATCTATATCCTGGAGTAGATACCAAGAGTTCTAATCACATGGAAATTGCTTGGTGGGTCAAAAACAGAGGGCTAATAGGGAAATCCCACCAAGGCATATTACGTATTTAGTTATAAATGTACCAGCCGGCGTCCTACAGATTTATATAATCATATCTTTGTTGGTTTCTTTGCACCAAGAAAGGCTATAGGCTAATAACAACTGCATAAACCCACTGAAACATCATCATCCATTTGGTTGTAACGCACTCAGGATGTCAAACTAGGTAAGCAAATTGTCAAAATTTTAGATAATACTCAGAATTAGGGTGGAGAGCACTCATATTTTTCATCACAATTATTTTGTATAACCAATTGGTTTTTTAACTTTTGGTTTTTGACACGTTCCTTTTTGTGCATGGTGTTGGGAGGGATGGGGTGCAGAAAGGAATTCTGAGTCGAAATTGGGGTAGGTGAGCATTGCTCCTTGTCGTCCATCTGGCCACCCTATAATTCACCGTATGTTACAAATGCTAATTAGAAACAGATAAAAATATAACCCTGCTTAACCTTTTCTTTTTTGTTTACCCAAAGCATTAACATCTAGTCAGACGTCCATCCAAAATCCAAATACACTAATCTCTAGCTCCTTCCTAGCTATTCATTTAATTTTTGATTAAGGCTGAAAAACTAGACGAAAAGGAAACTTCCTTGATCCGTCCTTTCTGTTCACTGATGTACTAGTATTATTAGCCTCGAACAAGTTAGCTTTCGTTTGATGTAAGCTCCTTTATCTAATCATTCTAAAATCTCAGAATACAGAATCATTGTTGATTTCTTTGCGAGAATTTTAACGGCCAGTTAGTTACCCTGACTAGCACTTTTTGCCATTGCAGATACTACAACACTTCTTTAATTTGTAATTAATTGGTTTTGTAACAACTGAGAGCAAAATGATAGCCATTATAAGCTTGGGCAGGCGTGCACATAACAAGCATGCATGTAACAAAATGTACATCAAATGTTTTCTCCTTACTCCAGAAATAAAGTACTCTATAACTTTAAAGCCATCTTCCCTTTTTGATCTTCTAGTCTGCTTGGCCAAGAAATGTATATTGGCATCCTTGTGACATTGGTCAGAACACCTTTTCAGCTTCTTAATTCACCAGCAATTCAATCTACATTGCTCCATCAGCAACAGATTAATGGTGCTAATAAAAAATATAAATATCTAGGGAAGATATTTTGAACTAAATGATTCAAAACATGAAAGAAGTTAAGTCTAAACGTGTATTAACCAATTGGTTTAAGTTTATAATTTGATAATTTGAGAGAATGAGCAGAGATAGTGGCTATCACTATGATGGAATTGAAAAATAGTATCACCCCTCCATCCACGGGCCCTATATCCACTGGAAATAAATAATGCAAGAGACTGTTGAGACTTGGGACCCAAGACGTGTATGTTGATGTCCCTATAACAGTTTCCTCTTAGCATCCCATCCATACACTTGAAAATTTGAATGACAGGAGGGTCAAAGAAGTGATGTGGTTGGGATGAAACTAAAACTCCCAAGCCACAAAACATACCACCAACAACGGCTCTTCCATTACTCTCAATTTAATTCCAACAATCTTAACAGAATAATAATAATTTATTTTTAAAAGAAAAAGAAGACAAGCTGTAAAGCAAGTGAATCAGAGTCAAACACCAATTATACTGAATGAGCACCCTTTTCCAGGTGTCTCTTTGCTGAATATTTGGTTCAGAAAGAAAGATCAATAATGCAAAGGTGGTGTGCCCATGAAAAGAACAAGCAATTACTTTTCAGATCCAGAAGTCACTGACAGAGAATGGACTACTTAAGAATAGGAAAGGTGGCAATTTTGATGTTGATGTGAAAGGGGATGTGACAGGAAGCGAATATAAGATAAAACATAGACTTCCATAAGTGTTGGTTGCTCTTCAATACAAGCCTCTAGACTTCTTTGAGTTACCACTGCATTTACAAATCAAGGAACAGGTTATGGCTTTGATCATCTCACAACGAGGTATGTTTGGTTATAATCATTCACTCTTCAGATGGAACTTTAGTCCTACCCTATTGGTAAGGTTCGGTTTGTGGTTACAAAGAAACCACAAAACCATAGAGGCTCCTATCAAAAAAAAGTCAAACCTTGTCAAAGTATCAATCTTTTACAAGAAAACCAGTAAAAGACAGGTGACACTTGTGGTCCCAGGTGTACGACTGACTACATACTGGGTGCTGTCAATAATTTTGACAGCATAAACAGTAAATAATCAATAGCACTGAAAAGTTCCAGAAGCTAAGCGTTGTTCCAGACAGGTTACCAGTAAATTTGGGTAAATGATTCTTAACGAAAAGCTATATATTGTTATATATCTACAATATATAACAATATAATTTCATGATCATATTGATTCATGATATGATGATGACTGGCAACTGTGTTTTACCTGAAATCTACAAGCAATAGCCAAACAAGGTTCCTACAATCAAATAAGTTGTGCTCTTTTCAGGTCAGAAACGACTCCATGGTCTTCAGGGCTTCGTTCATTGTACAGTACCTGCCGAAAATTAAAAGGTATTTAATAAGACATGATCAAATTGAAAGAAAATACTTTTTTTAAAATTTACTGAATGAACCTTATCTATGATGCCATATTCAACCGCCTCACTCGGACTAAAGTATTTGGGTCGCCTGATGTCAGCTTCAATCTGCTCAGGAGTTTTTCCAATATGCTTTGCATAGAGTTTAACCTTGATCATAAATGAAATAAGTTAGTTATCGTATTAGCTAATATATAGAAGCGCAAACAAATGCAGAGTTGCTTAAGAGTGTCAATTTTCATCCAAAAACAGAATAAGTATATCAACAGATAAATAAATAGTCTGTCAATCAAGTTTATGCCAAACTCAAAAATCTTTTTAACAACAATCACATCAAAATTTCAAGTATATACTTGGCAAAACCAGAATTCTCCTATTTCTCTTTTCTTTCCTTAAAAAAAAATAAAAATAAAAATAAAAAATAAAAAATAAAACCGAGTCTCTCTCTATTTTATCTATTTTTATTTTTAAATATAAGGGTGGGTAACTATAGATACTTAAGTCAACAAGTTTGAGAAATTAACGTCAATAAACTTCTTCAAATAAGTATTTCAGTCATTCATGAAATTTTTACAGATACGTCTGCTCCCTCTCTATCAGGAAAGCAAACACAAGGTCAACAACTAAAAATGAGCCAAAGTTTGGAATTTCATGAAATTTCATCAAAACATAGGGAATATATGGCCAGGTTCAAAGCTATAAATTAAGTAAGATTATATGCTGATCCTTCGTTGTTCAAAATAAATCATGATCAAATCCTATCTTAAAATTTTTTCTAATCAGTTAGCTTAGAATCTAGTTTGATTTAGAGGAAATATGTATTATAACTGATCATCAATCTTACCAACTCTGCCTTCACATTATTTATTTCTTTTCTTGCAAGATCTACATCGGTTGCCTGACCTTGAAATCTTGCAATTGGCTGTAGATTATGGAGAAAGAACAACATTATATGTAAGTACTCAACATGTAGCCCTTAAACAAAGACGTTACAGTATTTCCAGCTTTTCAAGATAAACTAAGCAATATTTTAGGAGATACTTAATAGCAGGGAACAAGTGATCACTGCTCAAGAAAGAACCTGCTTTATCATGATCGTAGATGAGGGTAAGGCTGAGCGATTTCCCCTGGCACCAGCAGCCAAAAGTAATGCCGCTTCACCCCAAGCATTACCGACACACAGAGTAAATATGGGCGGCTTGACATAACTGCACAGGATGACAATATTCCAAAACAAAAGAGTACAGTCCAGAAATTCCTTAGAGTAGGAAGACTGATGCATTAATTCTTCCACAACATAAAAAAATCCAAAAGAAAACATTCAAACACAGTAACAATTAACAATTTCCACAATGATATCAGTCTCACCAAAAACAGAAAACGATTTAGTTGCAAGCTGTACAAAAATAGACAACAAGTACTTCAACAAATTGAACTCTGAAGTTACTACCATGCAATATCATATATATACAAAAAAGTTTGGGCCAAAGTTTTATTTCCATTATGCACATCATCATAGGTTGTGCTCTTAGAGTCTTTTTCCCTGACAACCTTTACCCGTAAAAACAAATTTGGACCATGCATCTTTTAAATTGTTCAAGAAAGTTTTAACAAATTTGCACGTTCTCGTTTAATTTGATTCCCACTTCATGCCTATATGAATAAATTGAGAATCAGCCCATTTAAGTGAAATATGAAGCTCCGTTGTTTTTCATTTTATTTATTTTTTGAAGAAAGCCAGCGACGGTGCATTTAGCTTCAGAGAGTTTCAGGGCCGATCTGCAGGCATGTAGCCCTAAGAAATTTGCAAGTCATTAAAAGCCATATTGTGTCCACAAAGAGCAAGGTAATTACCATCCAAAAGCAGTTGACACAAGCTTGATTTCAAACTTAAAATTAATATGCTAAGTGACTTTCAGATTCAAATCATTCTTAATCTGAGACAATAAAAACCATGAACTCCTTAACATGATTCAGTGACACATGGCTTAAGGAAAATAATTATAAAGACTTATTACCTCATAACATCATATATGGCAAATGCCTCAGTTTCATAACCCAGCTTGTCACCACCCTGAGAGCCAAAAAAACTATGATTAGCATAAACTAATATGTTAAAATCTAAATGAAATTATCAGAAACTAGCTATGATATAAAACATTGACTACCTTGGTTGTTCCGGTAGAGTTTATGTATAAGTAAATAGGCTTCTCAGCATCTTCATACTGAAGATAAAGAAATTCTGCCAGTATGAGCTCTGTGACAGAAGGAACAAGAGACATGCCCAAGTAAACAATTCGGTTCTTGTACAAGTACGAGGGTAAGTCTGGAGGAGGTTGCTCCCATGCACTTCCTCTTGAAAAAGGAATAACCTATTCACAGAAGCAAGACAAAGAAAACACATCAGTGGACTTTACTTATGTACGATAAGATCTACAAACATTAATATACATTAAATCAACCAGATCACCCTTATTAGGAAACTAGATTAAGATATTCTCTTCTAAGTAGATGGATAAATGCATAATCTAATATCAAGAAATGTTGAGTTTGAAAAATCAATACTAGAAATGCACTTACTAGCCCCTTTTTTGCCCATTTCACAAATCCTAGTAGCTGAAGCTAATAAGACTAATTAACTAAAAGGTTAGGGAAAGAGGGAGAACAGATATCATTTCATATGTAACCAATAGTTTGTTTCTTTCAGCAAGAAACCAACCTAAGAATGAACAAGAACAAGTAGGTTTTAGATAGAGTTTTTCGCTTCATGTCAGAACAAGGGCCACGATGGCACTTACACATCCAACTTTTAAAGCAAGTTATTATTTTCAAAAGAATGCAAGGATGCATACATACAAGATATGGTAAAACTTGAAAACCAAAAAATTCATCGCTTCAACATTACTACAATTCATTCTGTAAAAGAAAAGGTCTCAGTCAAGAGCTAGTATACGAATGCCAACCATCGGATTGCGTAAAGCAGTGATTAAATTTTCAAATATTGTAGTTTTTGACAAATAGCATGAAGAATTATACCGAAATTCATCATATTAAACATTGAAGTCGTAATGTCAACCTTCAATTGAGCAATCTATCAATGTTCAACAACATACTTCACTCTATTACAAGCAATTTCAAACACAAGTAAATACACTTTCATTGAATAATAAAAACATTAATTTAAAAACGTGACTAAACTAAACCTAATTACAATACAAAACCAACAATAGTTAATGTTAAATTAGTTAAAAAAACCAGTACCATAGTGATGACGGGCCTCTTTGGCTTGGAGGAGAAAGTAGCAGGATTGAGGGACTGAGGTCGGAGCTTGAGTCCGGAGAAGTCGGAGGAGACGCTTCTATTGGCGAATGGAGAAAGAAAGCTGGTGGAGAGAGAGGCTCTGAAAGAAGAAGCAGTTGAAGTTGAAGATGAAGTTAGAATTCGAGGAGCTGCCCGTGGTGGTGTTGCTAGCATGCGTGTACGGAGCGCGAAGCTCGATGTTGATGCAGTGGCCACTTCCATTTGATGGTGGTGCGGTGAGACAGCTGAGACAGGGGGTAACCAAAGTAACAAGAAAGCGTGAAACGATAAAAGGATTCGGAGCCGGATCGAACGCAATCACTTGATGCTCCGAATCGAACGCAATCACTTGGGCTAGATATTGGGCCTAGGCCTGAATCCAAGTTCCAAAACATGCCATGATTTAGTCACTCAATTAAAGCTTAGTATTTTGTGCAGGAACCCTCTTTGGACGTGGAGCAAATTAACTTGATCACAGAAAGTCCTGGAAGCCTAGATCATTGTTGAAGCCCAATCAATTTACTGTCAAGTAAATTAATTTTGAGTGACTTAACTCATGGCTTGTTAGTTGTTGCATGCATGAAATCCAACAATCAATTAATTAAACAGTAAAAGATCACACAGAGAGAGAGGAGAAGATCGATGCAACTTTAAACTTAAGACTTTCCTTGATGGATTATTCTTTTACTGTTGCTGCAAATGCATGGATCATTTATCTTCTACCACAAGTGATAAAACTAAAACATATGAATGCTAGAGTTTTACGCTTCCTTTTCTTAAAGTCGAATGAATATTGCTATTACTTCCTATAAATATTAATTGGAGTACTATTAAGCAGAGTTGTAAAATAAATCTGGTGAGCCACAACATGGATGAGAGAATGAAGAAGAAAGCTACTGAAGATGGAGATGTTGATGCATTGTATTCAATACTTGCGGCAGATCCTTATGTTTTGGATCGTATTGATCGGACACCATTTGTTGATACTCCTTTACAACGTAGCTGCAAGGGCTGGAAACACCCATTTCCCCTTGGAAATAGCAAGCCCAAAACCATCACGTCCATGGATGCTAAACCATCTTGGGCTTAGCCCAATTCACTTTGCCTTGCAAGAACATGATCAATTAGTGAGACCGTTCATGGTTATTGATAGTGAGTTGGTCCATGTGACGGCGGAGGGGAGAATTACTTCTTTACACTATGCAGCTGAAATAGAGAATGTTTATCTTTTGGCTGAATTTTTGTCTATTTGCCCATCATCTATTGAAGATTTGACGATTCAATTTGAAACTGCAGTTCATGTAGCCGTGAAAAACAACAGGTTTACGGCATCTTCAAGGAGATACGCAGGACAAAGAAGGTCGGGAATATCCTACGTCGTACTAAAGCTAAAAGAGCAACAGCCACACTTTCAGACAATTTAAGTTGGGGCTTATCACCTATTGAAAAAACGGGACAAATACTTGGGAACTTCTAGACAAAGCCCTAGAAAATCTCCAAGTGATCTCCGCGACGTAGTGCTTGTCGTGGCTATATTGATCGCCACAGCAACGTACCAAGCTGGACTCAGTCCCCCAGGAGGATATCGGCAAGATACTACAATGCACAAGCAAATAACACTAACAGCAACACGAACACCACTAGCAATGTTGGAACCGCACCGTGCGGGGGAGATGATCTCGAGTCCAGAATCCTTATTTTATTTCTTTGCTCTTAACACGATGGCCTTTTATTCATCCGCGGCCGCAGTATTGCTGGGCTGCCCTTCAATATTAAAAAGTTGTCTCCTTTTTACGACTGCTATGCTTCAGTTGTTAGCTCACTAAATTATAGTTATTTTATTATAATTCAGATTTTTTTTAAGGAAAAAATTGAGTAAATAAGTCGAATTAAAAAAAAAATGTTAACAATTTGAACATCTGGTAATTGATTATGTCTCTTCACTACGAACAAACAAGTATACAGGATTATCATTAGGATTCTGTTGTCTTCCCCTTGGAAATTATAAGGAGAATTGCTCAACTTGTAACTACCATGTTAGGGTTGGTTCAAGACACATAAATTTAAATATAAATTTATATATAAAATTTAAACTATTTGATGATATTAATAGCAATGATTCAGATTAGTCGTGAACCTCTAAATTTGAATGTAATATTCGCTTTTATACCATCTCTCTCTAGAACATTAAATATTTTATCTCTTCTCATCTAATTTTTATTTCTATATTTTCTTTCCTAAAAAATATAAAAATAATAATATCTCTTCTCCTCTTATATTTTGCTATCATTATATGTAATCTTATTATTTATTTATACTATCTTTACAAATTAAATCTCTAAATATTTTTAAAGCAAAACTTAAAATAATTTTTAACAAAAATAAAAAATAAAAAATCAAAGATCATGAACTAAACCCCAAAATAATTTTCAACAGAAAAATCAATAATCATATATTAAATTAATTTATTTATAAAAAGTTTATAAAAATTATTTAAGAATTTATAAATATTATTCAAGAATTCAATTTGTGATAATTGATTTTTTGATGAAATAAAAGATGAAAAGAGAAATTTGATGAAAGAGAATTAGGAAAAAAGATAAATATTTAATGTTTGAAAATCGATTACGTGAGATAAAATATTATATTAAAAGTTTGAAGGTTTATAAGTAATCTTAATCATTGATTTTAAAATCATCTAATGATTTATAATTTATGTATAAATTTATATTTAAATTTGTTTATCTTGAATCTGTCCATCACATTATTACAATAAAAACATCAAACTATGCATTACTCATGTTGACAATAGTTTAATAAATAAGAATCAATAGCTTCTAAATACGGTTGGCAACAACAATGGAGCCAATAGGGTCCGTGTAGGTAGGGCCTGCTGGTTTTCAACTTCAAACGAATGGGGAAGTGAAGACCACCATCCTTCTTCTATGCTAGTTTCTCTTTTAGATGCATAATTGCTACATAATTTATGTTTGTCCTAATGACAATGTATTATTAGAAATAATATTTTAATCAGATACTTGTATTTAATAATATTTCTGTAGTCTCTGTCAGGAAATATATTTTTTTCCTTCATAAATTAATTGTTTTAGTTGGGCAATTTATTATAGTTGCAGTAGAGTACAAAATCCCGACTCCCACACACACTCACTTGAGAGTTCGTATGGCTGTAGATAGCTCAAGCATCGTCATGTTCTGAACTCTTTTGACACAATCTCACCATCAAAACTAACCATGTCCATATCCATAGCTCTCCTCTCTCTCTCCCCTCCTCCTTCAACTCAACTCTCAAAAACCCATTTCTTTTTTACCCGCAAAACCACTCTTTCACTCACCTCTCCCTCCACAAGACAATCTTCCTCCATTTTGAAAGCCTCTGCAGCTGACAATGGAGCTGGAGGTTCAGCCGCAGCTGCGGCTGTTGAGGAACCTAAGGCATCAGAAGCTCCGGATGCTCCGGTGGGGACCAACGGGGCGGTGGAGGCCCAAGAATTGAAGGTAGTGAGCAAGTTTGAGGATCCCAGATGGATTGATGGAACTTGGGACTTGAAGCAGTTTCAGAAAGATGGGCAGACTCACTGGGATTCCGTTATTGATGCTGGTGAGTTTCTGGTTTCTTGTTTTGGTTTATGGGATCTTTTTTAATATATATTTTTAGCCACTTTCTGAAGAAAAAGCTAGTTTTGGTTATATATTTTTTAATTTTTTCTTTCCTTTTAAGAAATCCAAGTGACTTTAAAAATGCAAACTTTAGTATGCTTAATGTACATACTGAGCTTACTTGGGGTTATTGATTTCTTTTCATGTTGTTCCTTCTATGTAAAACGACAGAGGCGTAAGATCCTATTATTTGTGTTATTATCTCCCCTGACCTCTTTTCTCTGGGACTGAAAAGGGGTTTTTAATTTAGTTGTGTTATTGCAAAAGGGTTATGTGTTTCTAGGAAGAATACTGCAACAGGAGTTGCTTCTGCATATTTATGATTGTATGATGTGATAGAGGATGTAAAAGAATGGTATTTGAGTACCATAAAGGTGAATTGTTCTGATTTATTCTCTAAATGTTGTGAATACAACAAGCATAGGTTCATGAAATTGAGAAGGCAATAATGCGATATAAAACTAGTGGCTTTTTTTGTGGACTTAATGATTGTATCAATCCAGAATTATAACTGAACCGATACGCCAGTTAATGGACTTAACTGGAAAGGTCTTGTATTTGTGATGGAAAATGCTCGTAGTTATTGCAGCTCATATGATGATGGCGTAACAAACTTGAGTATGTCAAGGGAATAACTTGTTTTATTTATATATTCATTTTTTTTTTTTTCTGTTTTTAAACTTTTCACTGTTTCCATAAGAATCAGGTACATAACTGATGGACCTAAGGTGAATTTATGTGGCATAGTCTGTTGGGCCAAAACTAAGATATTTGCCTTTGTTGCATTTTCATCTATAGAAGTGTGCTCAACACTGTGATTGATTATGGCGGTTTACCTATCTTGCAAGGGACTCCTAAGTATTCTCGGTTGGCTGTTTAGAATGAGCCTAGAGCTGCAACATAAAATATCATGTTTTTGTATGTTTTAATATATATGTTAAATCAGTTAGAAGTCCAAGTAAAATTTTATTGATGGTACAATTTCTAAAGGAAATTGTAATGAGAAAAATGTAGGTATATTAAAGATTTTCCTTAGTCCTGGGTGCATGTGCTGAATTATATGAACTGTCCAGCTGCCTCTGCATAGTGATGGCTGGAGAATTGATGTTAACCAAATCCTAGATCAGAGATTATCTGTTGTGGATCCCAAATTTGAACAGATAGAATTTTGTCTTGGTGGTCAATTAAATGTTGGCCTTATAGGACAACATTGATTTATGTGTATGTGCTTCCCTCTTGATGCACAATGGGCATTTCCTCTGATTTGAGCTTTTATTACTTTATATTAACATTATGTTTCTAACTGTTCTTTTCAAAATTTTTAGTTCTTTCTTTTATTTACTGATTGATCTTTCATGATATTATGAGGTGACCTTATCTCCTGTAATCAGTTCAATTAATCTTTCTGACTTCGTTTTGTTCACTGGAATTATGTATTCAAATGATTTGTGAAATAGAATGATTTATTTATGACATTGCTTTGTGAAATATGATTCTAAATTATCTTTTCCTTCTGATGTTCTAATTTCCATTAATGTCTATCAATTTTCTGTATGCATGAATGGTATTCTAAGTTTTGGTACATATATTCGTTACTTTTATATCAGTTCAATTTTAGAGCAGGCAGGGTTTGATTAAGGTACTTGGAGGATTAAAATATCCTGGTTAATATGCAACTCAAGGTATTTCCTGACTGTTCAAGGATTACTTGGTTTCTAATGCCTTCAGGGTATAATCTTTTTCAGAGGTTAGGAGAAGAAAATGGCTTGAGGATAACCCAGAATCATCCAGTAATGATGACCCCGTAGTTTTTGACACCTCAATTATACCTTGGTGGGCATGGATGAAGAGGTTCCATCTACCCGAAGCCGAACTTCTTAATGGTTTGTTTAGATCTATGTTTACATTGTCAATGAAGATTATAGAGCCGTCTATGCTGTATTTTGCTAATCCAAGCGCTACCATTTTATGAGTTGCAGGCCGTGCTGCAATGATAGGTTTCTTTATGGCTTATCTAGTTGATAGCTTGACTGGGGTAGGTCTGGTCGACCAAATGGGCAACTTCTTCTGCAAGACACTATTATTTATTGCTGTTGCTGGAGTACTTTTTATCAGAAAGAATGAGGATCTCGAAAACCTTAAAAAGCTTCTGGAAGAGACGACCTTTTATGATAAGCAATGGCAAGCAACCTGGCAGGATGAGACATCTGGTGGTTCCAAGAACGACTAGAAAGATTGCAGTTTACAATTTGAGTATTTATTTTCAATTAGTAATCCTGTAATTTATGTAAGCTAGTGGAGGATAAATACTTGAGTGGCTATTTCTCAGCGTTTCACATTTTGAGTTTACCATGTAATTTAGTGAACGTGTTTTCTTTATAATGGATTACTTAGCGATGCTGCCTTCTAAGTTCATCTGCTTTCAGGAAAATATATGCACTTAACGACTTTAGAATTTTGTAAAATTTGTTCATCTATTTTTTGCCAATCCAATTATTCAAGGTTTTATAGCATAGGAAATAGCTGCCATGTATACTTTCCAATATCGTTGGTCACCTTTATTTTCCATACATACTCGGACAATATGCTGTCAGGAGTCGGGGAAATGACCTGTTAATGGTGATTTACAGGTGATATTATGTAAGGAAAAACAAATGAAGTCAACAATAAGTTTATTTCTTCAAAACTACTGATTAGTTCATTTTCATTTCGATCATTGACTGCCTCCTCTGATCCGAGCTAGGATGAAATGAAGACTTAAACCTCATGCTTCCCACCCCCTCAACAAAGTAGCACGTGCAACCCTGTTCACCCCCAGAGTGAAGGCACCCATACGTAAACTGCAGTTATGAATTTGGCACATTGCCTTTATGCCATGGAAAGCTTTCATCATGTACCTCTTAAGCTCACAGTTCACCTTCTCTTCTTCCCACATGAATCCTTGTATGTTCTGTGGCACATGCATTCAGACAGACACGGAGTTATGATAATGAAGAAGAAAGATGGGGAATTAGCAAAAATAGCCATATTGGAAGGGGGTCTTTCAAAAATAACCAAGCTTCAATGATTCTCTCATTCACCTAGCCCTCAACAGTGATATTTCCCTTATATTCCCTATTTACCCTCATATTCTGTTCATGGTACTGTTCACAATACTGTTCACCCAGCCGATACTATTCATGGACTGTTTACGGTACTGTTCACAGACGTTTTGGATACTGTTCATTATTCATTTGACCATCGGTACTGTTCATTGACGGTTTGGCACTGTTTA
>JANLJB010031002.1:3130-41427 GCA_026212285.1 Bursera cuneata | reverse complement strand
GTTTATATATTATTATAATATAAGGTGAAGTACACCAAATAAAAAGTATTATTAATTAATGCATAATCTATTTCAATAATTTAATAGAAGATCATTATTGTATGTGAAATAGATTTTGCTGATAACGGTTTGCCTAGACTGGGTTTTGTAGTCTAAATCCTGAATAGAAACTAATCATTATGATAACAAAGTTCAAGTAATTCTAACTTTTTACTAACAATACATACTCGTAGATTGATATAAAGAGAGAAATGGGTAGATGCTATTCTTAGAATTGAATGGAAGTTTCAGAATCAAAATGCCGTAGGAAGAAGTTGAAATAACAGTTCAATTTGATAAGAAAGTGGGAAGCCCAATGAAATGATTTACTCACCAGATATGTTGAATGTTGACTGAGAATGAAGACTTGTAAATATCATCTATCTCTATACCCATCAAAGTTCGAGACATCAGATGAGACTAGCAGAAACCATGGTCCATGAACAACTTCTTTGGGACAATTTTGTCAAACTCAAGACTAAAGTTTTTTGCCTTTAAAAACTGGGTATTTATTCATTCTCAGTCTCCTCCTCTAATTGTGGAATGTCATACAAATCAACCTCACCAATCCAATTGAGCTTGCCTCAATTGTTTTATTTTATTTTCCCCTAAGAAGCTCAAGCTTCCGTGAACCATTGAGCTCACTTCGAGCCTGAAATATCTTGTTCAAACTCATGTGCGAGCAAAAGGCAACAAGGCAAGCTTAAGACGTAAAGAATAGCATAATCCCAGATAACGCATCAAAACAGAGAAAAAACATTCGTATAAGAGTTTAACAAAAATAAAATCAAGCAAATGAACATTAAGAGTCCAAATGGTAGTGGTGGAGGCTAAAGCTGTTTCGGATCTTAATGGAGGTGAAAACTGAATATATACACACTTAGACGAGTCAATAAACTGACATGTTCATTGTATTTGTTAATTTAACAAATGGATGTAGAGATCAGACTCAAACTCGTCCACAATGCTAATAAGCGAACATGATACAAGTGTTTACACAGCGAATTAGAACTTGTGCAAAAAAACGAAGATCATTTGTGGCTTGGACAAAAGGAAATTGACTTTTGTCAACCATGAGTGAGAAGGCATCTAAACTACCTGACCTTGCCAATTTTCAGCATGTTGATTTGGTAGGAGGGTTTTAGGAGGAAGTAAAGAGTGGCTACTTCTTAATAGCGTGATCATCTCAATGACAAGGAGAGAAAGAAGTGGTGAGGAACTAAGGTGGTAAAGAAAGTGTCAAACCAAAGGAAATGGAAATCGATGAAAGAGAGCTTTGCAGAATACAACCCACTTAAGGAGATATTCATTATATTTGCAATCTAATCTTAAAAGAAAAATTAGAAAAGATCTCGTTCAAAATGATACTGAATGAACATGAAACAAGAAACGAACATCCATTTTACTAGAAAGCTCAATTACGCAACCCAGTCAGACAAAACAACAGGGTCACAACTAAAATCATCATAGTAATCGTCAAAAACTAAATATTAGCGTTACCATAAGCCTCAAGTTCCGGACCAGTCAAACGACAAATCCTCCATTCATTCAGTACCTTGGCGCCCATCTCTTCATAGAACTTGATGGCATTCACGTTCCAGTCAAGCACAACCCACTCCACTCTCCCGTACCCCATCTTCACAGCTTGTTTCGCTACAGCAGAAAGCAACATCCTCCCAAAACCCTTCCTTCTGTAAGGCTCTCTCACGAACAGATCCTCCACGTAAAACCCTGGCTTCGCCAGAAACGATGAGTAGTTAGGGAAGAACAAGGCGAAACCAGCAATCGTAACGTCGTTAACTTTGTCGGCGATGAAAGTTTCTCGCTCGGGGTCGACGAGAGGGAGATCCAAGTGTACGACGCGGTCGACGGGGGAGAATGCACAGGAGGTGGTGGCGGGAAGGGAAGTGAAGGGGTTCGGGGAGACTTCGAGGAAGAGAACAGTAAAGGAGGTGAAAGGAGCCGAGTTGAAGAGGGTGGAGGAGAGGGAGGATTCGGTGGCAGAGAAGAGGTGGGTGAGGCGTTCGAAGACGGCCATTTGATGGATGAGTTTGAGCAAGAGAGGGACGTCAGAGGGAGTGGCGAGACGGATGCGGGAGAAGAGTGGATGATCGCGTCGAGTGGAGTCTTGGAAAGTAAGAGAAGGTTCTGGTGCTGGGGTTGGCGGCGGTGGCGGTGCAGCAGCGGCCATACTGTTACTGTTTGGAGAAATGAGTAAAAGGCGCTGTTTCTAGAGAAATGGACTCAAGTAAGTATTACCAGTGGAGAAGGTACGTTTATAGGGCCTGCCACTATGAACCGCGGAGCACTTTAACATTATCTCTGGATAAATTTAGGATTATTTTTTTTTAAATTCGTATTTTTGTGTTTCTAAAATAAAATTCGATAACACTTCTTCTTTTTTTCCGTCTTTTCTAATTCTATTCTTTTATTAAGATGAAGATTGATTGAATGATTTTTCTTGTATTAAGATAAACATTTATTGAATTTCCATAACCATAGTTGAATTATGTGTATATTTTAGTTATATTATGAGATTGTAGAATTTGCTCCAAGAATATATCTCAATTTCTTGCATTATCATAGATCTTTCATCCACTATCACCATAGCTTAGTTAGTGTTACCATCATCAACCTTGCACAACAAGGAATGGCAAGAAAGGCCCAGAAGGAAGCTCCAGACTATTCTAAGCGACTACTTTAAGTAAAGTAATCTAGCCATGTGGGCTAGGCTATCTATAAGATAAGAAGTTGGTCAAATGGGCAAAAAAAGACATGATCATTGAATTCATATTTCATGTCCTGCCTGGCAAAATTTCAACTTACAATTGACTTCGGACCTCTTTCATCTACTGTCGTAAGTAACCTGATTTGGCAACGTTGTGATTAAACACATTCATCCCACCGATTAAATACAAATGGAACCTAGGTGAGCTACGATCCTCCATTTCTACAAAAGCAGGGCCGATCTATACAGGTAAGCCATGAGGCTAAAATTGATGTGACAAAGCTCCACGTACAATCTTTCAAGAGAGCTTCCTTTCCAGCATGTGCCGCTTACTGTTAATGATCCTTATCCAAACAAATCAACATCGTAGAAGGCAGATCAAAACTTTAAAAATGCTTTTCACTATCATTGCATTCAAATAATTGGAGAATGCCCACCTACAAGAAGGATCAGCCTAATCCTAAGTCTATATCTGAATCTGAGCAGAATAACTCGAGTTTATAGTACAAATTCTGTAGGACTCTTTGGCCACAGAATCTCCGTCCACCGTAACCATATATTACAAAACCTGCATGATTACAAGAAATCTTCAGGCGGATAAATTCTCATAGTGCCCTGTTTTCCGTCTATGCCGGCTAATATCAGAGACAAACCTGAAAGAAAGGCCACAGCCCTCGACCTTGCACTGGTATGGCCGCTCTCCGGTATGCACCCGTATATGCTCAGTCCTTGCCCAAGCCCATTTGAACGACATGGAACAACCCTTCCACGGGCACTTAAGGGGCCTATCATCATCATGAACACGCTGATGAATTATCGCATATTTATGAGAGCTGAATCTCTTCCCACATCCTTCATGTGGACATACATTGCGTTTGTGCAAAGCTAGCTCACTTTTTGTCTCAAAACTCATGCGACAGCCATCTAAGTCACACCTGTGATACCTCTTAACAATTTTTTTCTTATCCTGGTAAGGAACCGGAACATGTGAAGGTTTCTTCATTGTCTTTGTTGCCGGCTTCTCCTTGGCCACTTTGCTGATATCAATGTCACTTCTATTCGCTGCATCTTTCCCAGCCCTTGGTCTCAACCCTTCACAAGGACCCCTGATAAACCCACTGCAATTGGAGTTATTCTCTGTTACCTGCTCCACTTCTCTCTTTCTTTTCCTTCCGTTTATTTCACTTGAACTGGGTTCTTCCAGGATGGACTTCTCATTTTCCACTTCTGTGTCTTTTGAGAAAGAAACTTCATTGCCAATGTGCAACTTTTCTGTAGAACAGGACTCTCTACGAGTTCTGTAGTACTTTTGGATCAAAGCAGGAGTAGGCTGATTTATCAGTGTTATAGGATTAGCTTTACATTCCTTCTTAGTAGCATTATTACTCTCATCCTTTTTCAGCAGTGCATAATCTGTTGCCACATTAGCACTTGAGTTCTCTCCAGCACAGATCCCATTTTGCAATTCAGAAGATGCACCTACTGAGGCAGACATAGGCTGATTTTCTTCCATTGGTAAACTGGAAGTTGAGACAAGTTGATCCACATTAGTTTCAGTCAAAGACTTAAAATCCACGTGCATTTCAAGGTTTAGGGTCTCATCAGCAGGCAGGTCTTCTTCAGCACAGGTACTTCGGAGAGATTCAGAACATCTTTCAACTGAGAGAGGGGAAGGCTGCATCTCTATAATAGAAGCTGAGACAATTTCCTCCTCCTTTGCACCCGTTGTACAGACTTCCTGCTCTGGAGCTTCTTTCTCCACAGTCTCAACAAGGCACAAGTCTGCTGCAGCACATTCCTTGAGTGGAGCTTCAGAACTTTCCAGTGAGACAGTAGTAGACTGATCTAACAATCTAGCAGACCTTGACACGTGTTCCTCATTAGTCCCATTAGCAGTCTTGGTTTCATTCTGCATACTATCCTCTACAGGCACACGATTGCAACAGTCTTCTGCAGCACATTTGTCTCTGAGATCACCACAATCTTCTCCTGTTGAAGCACTAGGCTGATTTATCAGTTTATCATTCCATGAAATGGATCCTTCATCATTCTTTCTATTAGTTGGTTGCTTATCCTGCCGTGGTTCATTATCAGAAGTCACACCATCATGCACCTCACTGTTTGCGCAAGAATTATCCAGAACTGTGTCCTCCATCTGTGAATCTAAACTCTCCACAGGTGGATGAGCAGGATAAGAAATCCCATTCATAAAAACATCCTTATCAGTCACTAAATTGCACTGTCCTTTAGAAGCCAGATTACAAGTGGTATTGGTGACTATATCTTCCATAGTGTGGTCCAATTTCTGTACATCAAATTCATCATCAGCTGCACTGACAAGAGGACTAGAACATTTTTCTGCATAAGCAATTTCATTCTTCTCACTGGTTACGTCAGTGTCCTTGATGATTTGTTGCATCTCGGGACCATTGCAGATTGCTGTATAACAAGTATCATCATCCATATTCAATTCCTCCAATGTCTCAGTCTCAATCTGCCCAACACTATCAACCACTAAAGTAGCAGCTGCAAGCGAATCTGCAACTCGTGAAGGTGAGTAATTCAAGCTCACATCCCTAGTTGCTTCAAGCACCTGAATTTCATGCAGCCCTTCAGAGCTCCCAATGCAAGAGAGAACCATTCCAGCAGAAGCAGTTCCGGTATTCCCATCAGGATTGTTGTAAGTAGTCGCTGAAACCTGTTCTTGCATGAGTTTTCTAGGGCGTCCCCGACCCTTACTTGCTCCTATTGAGCTATCTGGCTTTAACTTGAATTTCCTTCTTGAATATTGAATTATTTTTTCTTCTTTTTTAACAATGCCATCTAACTTTTCAGCCAATAATTCATCTGTTTTTATTTCAATGTTCTGGCATGTTCTGGATTGGGCTGGATGATTTAGCTTCTTTGAGCGAGATCTTTTGGACTGCCATTTGATTTTTGATAAATCTGAACTGGAACTTTTTTCTGAGAACAACCCACCCAATAACAATGCATGCTGAATTTGCTTAGATGGTGAAGTCCTTCTGATCTTCACACATTGAAGTAAGTTGATACCCAGTTTTGAGGTCCAGTCTTCACTACATTCATCATGTTCTTCATCATCAATTGCGAGATCAATCAACTGCAAATCTTCTTGGGAGGCACCATCTAATGGAACATCATTACAATTGAAAGGGGTACCAATCTCCTCGGCAATGACCACAGCATGGGCTTTTATCTTCTGATAATCTTTAAAAACAAAAAAGAAAAAAAAAAAAAATCAGCAGAACAAATCTGAAAACTAATAATATCTGCTATACTTGGAGAGTAGATAATGAATGAGTACACTCGATGATTCATGGAATGATATATCTATGTGCCATACCACCTGATCAACCTGACTCGGATAAAGTTAAACAACCACTTGACCTGAAATTTTAAATAGATAGATAAAACCCGGCAACAATATTTAAGCTCAAACTGTAGCCCATCTCACCTGAATGGCAAATGGCAAGGACATTGGCTCCACCTTTAGATTGCAACATCTCCTCAACTTTTACAGCATGCTCCAGGCAGAATATACGAGGTCTCAGATATTTAGTAGAAGTGTTCCATCTCTTGTTGAACTTGGTTATTGATGATAATTCAAAATCCTTTGGAAGCACAGAAATATCAGGAACAGGGAAAAGATCCTCTGCATAAATAAAATGTATGCAACTGATGTAAATCAAACAATAAAGGGGAGGAAACACAGAATTTAGGGGTAAAATAGGCAGCTCTTTTAGCACAAAATTCTCCCTTAAATTTTATTTGACAGAAATATGGAAGTAGGATATCACCAGATTCCTAAAAGATCTGTGCATGGTTAGATCTACTATGGAAGGATGTTACAACTTCTTAACAGCTTTGAAAATTTCTAGACTCCTAGAGATCTAACTATGAAAATCCAAAATGTCAGTTGAAAATTGAAGTGTCGTAGAAAAAAGAGAAAAGGAAGAAGTTATTAAGAGTAAAGTTATCAAGCAAGAGGGGCCAATACCTCGAACAGAGCCCTTAACAGTTTGGTCAGGGTCTGAAAGGGCATGAATATTTTTAGGCTCTGAAAGTCCTGGATCTTCTTGAACCAAATCAGCATGCAGAAGTTCCACCGATGCCCTCTCAGACGGTTGCACCACAGACATAAAAGGAAAACCCAAAATCCCACAAGCCACACATGCCAATGCCCCAGAATCAATTTGAAAATCACTTGACAAGTCATCATCATCCGAGTACAAGTCATTCAGAGTTTCCATATACAAGCTCATCTCATCTAGCAGAATATTCTGATTACTACTTTTCTCAGAATGAATATGGGAAACAGTTTCCGATGTTGTAGCCACAGCATCAGTTATAGTGGGCAACTGAGACTGAGACTGAGAGTCCCTACTTACAGCACATGGCAGTAAATCCGGGTTCCATAGTACAGCATAAAAAGTTGAATCTTGTCCAAGAAGAACAGATAAAGTGTTGTTTTCTTTTAACATATCTCCTATAAAAGCTTTCTTTACCAACAATTCTCTTTCTTCCTTTTGCCGATCTCTAAGACGAGAGCTCCGAGCACCTGGTAATAAGGATCTTGGCACCCTGGCATCAAAACAAATGCAGAACAAGAGATAAGAGAAATAAGAATGATAATCACAGAAACACAACACAAAAGGACTTGTGCCATTCAGATTGCCATCTTCTTGGAACCCATAATGCCCTTTATTGTAGAAAATGCTCTCAGATGATTAGATCCATTCAGCTCAGTAACTCTCTAAGCATTTTGTAGTCTCTAAGAAATTATAATATTCATAATAATGATTTACATATACAGAGAAATGAATAGCCAAATATAACAGCCTCAAGCAACACACAAGTTAGAAAATCAGTGATTAGAGAACAAGGAATGTGCAGACTAAGCTATTTACGAAGAGTACTGGTACATATGGAAGTCTTTATCTGTGTGTGAATAAAAATACATTACATTTGTTGTCTACAGCATTATTATTTTTACATTAGTCATATTTCACATAGAGCCCATTTCATGCCAAACAATGTCTAAAAATGTTGTTGAGCACAAAAGCCTGGTTGATAGCCCAAATTCTGCCAATGAATGTAAACAAAATTTGAAAGAAAAAAATTATGATGGGCACTAGCATTAACCTAGAAAAGTTTTATATATTTACGACTATAGGCATGCATGAAAATAATGAATGTATGAATGCAAAAGCAATGTTAACTTTGATCAACTATTCACTTAACGTAGGGTCAATATGAAGTTCGAAAGAAAATTTGTAAAACATAATCTAACCTTGAAACAAAAGACATAGTCAATAAGTATAGCAGCTGTTGATGGGAAAGCATGGGAAGATAATTCATAGCAGCTCTTCGTACTGCAGCTTCCTTAGCCACTTTAAGCCACTGTGGAGTTCCAAAGTTAGCAGCTTCCCCACAATTAAAACCTAGGTTGAAGAAAGAAAGGCTATAGTAATCAATGGAAAATATAGAGATGAAGAGGGAGAAAATATATAGGCTTCAGGAAACTCCTTCCTGTAGCACCTTACACAATTTTGTAGGTGAAAGTATATGCAATTTACAAAATTCTAAGGGCACAGGAATTATTCTTCCAAAGACAGTTATAAATGAACAGTCGTGGAAAACACAACCATACTCAATAATGAACATAACAAGAATATCAGCTATCATGAAAAGAGAAGATCCTTTTAATTTTTTCAATAAGTATGGTATGGATGATCAATACATCTTCCAATGCATCAAATTCAAACCTCAACCGATCCACCCAATTAAAAGCTACTAACATTAGTAATTGATGACAACATTGCTTTTCCTTTCAAATTTAAAATTCAATATAATCTTTAAATTTGTAAACATTGCATAGACAATCAAAAAGATTTTTGAAGACTCCTCAAGTTAAATACTTATAAGTTTCAGTTCAGTTAATGAGCTCATGGCTTCTGATCTGACAATAAAATTTCAAGGCATCATGATCTGAGCATATACACCCACTTTAAACCCCTTTTTGTTAGACCAGAAGTATGTAATTAGGAACCACAGTAGCCAATTTACAACTAAGAGTAGTCAAAGCCCTGTTTCCAATATAACTGTAACGAAAGCTTTTAAGCAGAAGCGTCCCCATTTATTTGGATACTGGACTATAACGTCTGACTAATGAGAAGCAAAGCATCAATCTAGTCAACCTCCTTCTATAGTCCAGTGGCCAACCGGCAGCAGAGAGCCAACCATTCAACTCATCCCAATGACATAAGGATATTTTCCACGCACATTATGTCCCACACAAAACTTTAAGATGTCTCCCTTCTCAAGTTGATAACTACTTTACTTTTAGCATCTAAATTTAAGAGTACAACAATGAGGATATGGATTGAACATTTTAAATATGCATTATAGATCATCTGCCTTCCAAATACTCAAAAAAGAAATAAAATTAGTTACCTTTAAAATATGGTGATATTCTAGAAACCTTGCACTCTAACCAAATATTGAAAATTTTGCAGGCTTATAAATTATGATGTACTTTATCCATACAACAAATGCCAGTCATGGGTAGTAACATCAATAATGCATGAAAGGTTCTAGTAAATGTGCAAACAAACTGTAAAGCAATTACCGTGGCTGAATCCTACATGGTAAGCCCTTGGAAAAGTCACAACAAATTCACCAGGATTCTGAACTAACCTAAAGGAGAAACCAGAATTGATATAAGTAACACTTCATCAAGTAATTTCAGCAGAAAACACCAAATGCCAACAAACAAATCTAACCAGTTTTATTCATGGAAAATTAAATTTTTGTGTCGCTGAATCATCAGAAAGACCAAACATATAAAGAAATTAAAATATATATAAGCAACCCACCTGCAACAAGGAATGCCTGATGCAACAATTACTTTAGGTGAGAGGAGAGTTGTCTTCTCGCCCAACAGTGTCAGAGCCGCTAACAACAAAGGAAACTGGAATTCAGCTACAAATATGATATAGAAGTAATAATTCCAAATAATTTCAGATAGCAACAAAAAATTCTAGTAACAAAGGAGCAAAGATTACAAGAGAAAAGCACAGAATGATATTAGTCCTACAACAAAGGGGACTTCAACTAATGACTGCACAGACAAAATGTGGATTAGAAGGGCTTCAAAATGCTATTAGCAATGAACATCTGTTTATATAACACCTCATCCTTGAAAGCTAATAAATTAACCAAGTCAGCCACCTTCCCTAGCATTCATATCATAGGGAAACTGTTTTCTTTCTTCTGTATAGTGATCTAATCTTTGATATGTAAAATTATTAGTAGAGCAAAACATATCTGAATTTAACCCCTTATAAGCTCAAACTTTTGAATATAATATTTAGAATGAAAAATTGGCATACCTAAGCGGTCAATATTACCGCCATAAGCCTCGTTGCGAATAACTTCCTCAAAGGTAAATGCGTAATCTCCTGGGACAGCATACCAAGTCTTTTGAGCACCAGTGTGAAGAAAGTTCATGCTGTGAAGCTCATGATCTTCAACATGCCAAGCAAACCAGCTGAACAACATCCCAATATAAATCATGGGAGAAGTAACACCAGGAATATCATCAGGCATGAAGCGGGTCAGTGAACCAGGTGAGCGTGCAATAACTTGCAGATTCCAAGGACTATTTGAAAGCTTCCAACCTGCAGTACCTTCCGCATCATTACTATTATTTACACTCTTTCGTCTAGAAGATCGTGGATTTTCATCCAAAGAAATACTTGATGAAGTTGTAGATAACTTGGGTGTCTCTATACATGTACTACGATCATTCTTAAGAGAAGCGTCTCTAACATCATCATTACAGGAATTCTTTACACTTTCTATTCTACTGTTCTTGCAATCAGCCCTTCCTCTATTCCGATAAGATTTCCAAGATGTCATCTTTCTCCTCCGTCTATGAAAATAACGAAATTGGCCCTCAGGTTCTCCAAAACCTGACCCTGGCACATCATTAGCATACTCCACATATATAGGCTTCTCTGAAGCCACCTTCCAGAATAATGCCTCAATTACCAATGGAGAAATCTCCTTAATCATACCCAATAAACTTCTTGCAAAAGCCTTTGACTTTGACTCAAACTGCTCCAAGGTATATACCTCCCCACTTTGCCACACTTGCTTATGGACACCCAATTGCGGATTATCATTATTAACCACTCCTTTTGGTTTTTTCACACTCTGTCCCAATTCTTGGTGTCTAGTTGTAAAAACCGCTCTAACCTCCCCATCAGTAAGACTATCAAGAGAACCTGAACCAGCTTTCGACACATCACTAACATTCGACAAATTCACATCACAGCCCAATTCTGGGCACTTCGAAAGTGACTTATTTAAGTTGTTGAAAACATATTTCTTTGATGGTTTGGGAAGCGGTGGGATGATTTTACATATCCCAAAAGCACTAGCTTCCTTCTCAATTCTTGATATATAAGCAATTGGGTCAGCAAATTCAGTATCAGTTGGACGAAACTCAGGTGCTAATGGCAACCCTTTTAGCCAAGTGGGTATTTCCACATTATTATTATTACCCATCTACCACAAACAAAGATTCACAACTACACCAATGGCACAACCTCCCCGACAACATAATCTTGCAACATTGCTCGGTAAATCGCTAAAGTTACAATAAAACACGAAGCGGGTATCGAAAATGAAACCCTAGAATACAAACCGAATTGAAACTACACACGGGTTCTTTCTCTAGAGAATTAAATCTATACTAAAGCACAGAAACTGAGATTACAACAGGAATGTAAAGAAAAAACAATAAACACTAGAACCTGGAAACAGCAAGAGGCTTTTGAGGTGATTTTGTCTTCAAAAGAACCGAAGTCCGAGACCGAGAGAGAGACAGAGAGAGAGAGGGTTTAGTTTAAGTTGCCTAGGTTTTGAGCAACGTTCTTACCCAGCGCAATATAGCATTTCCTACGGAAAATGAGCTAGTGTGAGCTTGTTGGATATGGCGCACGGCTTTGATTTAACAGTCTCTGGACCGTACGATTTCGGTTGGGCATTTTTGGCGACAAATAGGCACCCCATGGTTTGGTCAAACTCAACGCCACCCGACTTATTCTGATAGTAACATAAAGACCCTTATTTTTGTAACCGTTTGAAATAATAAATACTAAGAGGGTATTATCGATATTTTATTTATTAAAATAATAAAATATTTAAAATATTTAAAAATTAAATCTCTTTCTTTTCCACATCAGCGCTTCTAGTTCTCTCTTTTTTCAACTCTGCTTCTCGCTTTCTCTCTCTGCTTTTCAACTCCGCTTCTCGCTCGTCCTCGTCAACTCCATCGAGGTCCCCTTCAGGAACAAGATTAGTAGGGATGAGAAGATCAGTAAGTGTTGAGGCTAGGGATAGTGGCAGTGGTGACAGGCGGTATCGATGAAGACGACGATAGAGGCGATGGCGACAACAACGAGCAGTAGAGGTAGAGATCGATTTAGATCTTGTGTTTGAGTCATTTAAATGGTGACGATGCTTGGAGGGATGTTTAGACCAAAAATTTGGAGGCCGACGATAGTGGGTGGTGATGCGAACTCGCCTGTTGGTGGCGGGGCGTGAGGTGGCAGGTCAACGGTGCTGCTCCGGTTTTCTGACTTTTTTTTATTGTTTGCTTTTATTAGTCAACTAAGATTTTTTTTGTCTGAATTTTTGTGTTTTTTAAATTGATATATGAGATCGGTGGTTGTCTGGAGGTGGAGGTTGATGACTGTGAGGGTGGTTGGGGATGGTTGCTTGGAGGGATGTATAGATCAAAATTATTACTTTGAAGGTGGCGGTGATGACGGTTGGGGATGGTTGGGATGGAGGTATGCAACTCTTTTTCCAGTTTCGGGAAGGGTTGATTTTTTTTTTTACTGCGGATTATCCTAACAGCAGGGTCGTGAAAGTGGGGTTCGGGTTTAACCATCAGAACAAGGGGGGTAATAAGTTCTTCGACGAAACTATGGGGTTGCTTATATTTATTCCGGTATTTTTTCGGTATGCGAGCGGGGGGGAATTAAAAAAAAAAAACTAATAAAAAGCTTTATTCGTTGCATTATGTACCTCTCGGCGCATGTTAGTGTCTAGCCATGTTTAAAATGATGGAAAGGGACGTCTAAGGTGTCTGTAAGGGAACAAGGGATACAGCATGATGTTTATCCGCCGAACATGATCAACATCTCGATATTATTCTTTTTAAGATTATCATTATTGTTGTTGTTATTACTTACTTTCTCTATCTACTCTATAGCATAAATTTTGTATATTAGTTTATAAACCTCACATTTTTAGATATTATTTATAGATAAATTTTTGAAAAATAACATTTAAAAAAAGAAATAACAAATAGAAAAACAAACAAGACCTTTTTGGACTTAAATAAGATAAACAATAGAGGTAAGATTCAACTATTTTAAAAGAGAAGGGAAAAAAAAAACCTACTTGACCTTAAATCAAAAGTAGAAGTAGAAGTAGAAGACCTACGGACGAATAAGCTCTTCTCTATGGTTATTCTATTTACCAATTCTATGTTTGATTTCGCTGCTTAATGTTGACTCATGATAGTTATTGAACAGCCCACATGGCCCAACAAATGAAAGTCGTTGATGGCATCAACTTCTTGAAGTTTGCTGGATGGGTCCACTTTATGATGCAACAACATCATATGTTTTTGTATTTTTCCCCGATATGTTAAGCGAAGGATGATCAACTTTGGTAAAATTGTTACTGTGCGTCCCATGTTTAGTCAATTCAGGGCTTGAAGCAATAATTGTTTGTATCCAGTGACAACAGTATGCCATAATGAGACTATCTTTTCAATTGGTGGCCTAATACTTCCATTCTTGACTACCCAATGAATTATTGAAGGACTTATAAATTATTATAATTATGCTCAGTAGCTAGATGGGTCAATGTTTTTATTAATTGATTTGAATTATAGCAATTTGTTATGATTGAGTTCATATTCCATTAGAGCCGATCAGAGAATTATAATATGTTAATCATAATAATCTCGCGTTAATTGTCATAATTTAAACAAGCTGCAAGTAATGAAATATAGGCAACTTGCGGTAGAGAACTCTTGGAATTTCTGATAATCCGCATAAAATAAATAATAATCTTCTCATAATACATCAACATGTCCCCTAAATTGACAGGCAAATGATGGATCAATCTTGTTTAACATCGATCAGGCAACAAGCTGCTGCTTTGCATCATCTGACATTAATCAGGCAACAAGCTCCCTTACCCGCTTCAGGCACTCACAGTTATTTCTAAGGCAGGCCATGCACATGAGGGAAAATTACACCGTATTGGACGTAGACTAATTTAAAGCATTGGAACATTTTCAGGAAATTCTTCCAAGTCTACCTATGCTTTTTTCCTAACATTGAAGTCACTTTTACACAACACATCAGTATTATATCTAAGTAAGTACCATATACATTAGGGTTTGAAGAAATCACCAATGTCACCCTGACTATCATTTCCTTCAATTTGATCACAGTAGAAGCTGCAACCATTGCGACATTGACCTTCGGTTCCTCCTGTTTGTTCCTGGCAAGTAGGGATGCATCCTTTGATACACTCTTCGTCAACGGCTTCCCCCACTTGGGCACAAACCATCGCAGCCAACGCAAGGATCAATAGCATGGCAATGGCTGTGGTTTTTGCCATTAAGTACTCTTGATTCTCTCCTCTTTGAAGCTTATTGAACCTTTCTTTTTCGATGAGTTAATTTATGAGATCTGGTGTTGGTAGATTGACAAAGAGTTGATTTGGTTTATAAGTAATTTTTTATAAGGGAGATTCATCATCTCTTAGCTAAAATAAATGCACTATTTTTTTAAGTGGTTCAGAGCAAAGTATGGGAAATGTAAGGATGGAGAAAACGACTTAATTAATTTTCTATAGAAAGCCATGTTATTTTAGTGGATTTGAATTTTCTTCTCACATACACAATTTATATTTCTCCATATTCTTTTTATCAAGTACACGTATTCTATTCCAATCACAAGTTTTATTTCTTATATATATATATTGTGCAATAAACGGAATAAGAAAAAAAATCACACACGAATTAAAATGGTTCGGTTATGAGCCTACGTCCACTATGACCGTAAAAATATTTACTATTATAAAATTATGGTTACATCAATCAGAATATATAACAAACCATAGTTCCCAAAATATCCAAAATACCCTTACCATACCACCTTCCACCTTCCACAGTTGTATAACATATGAGCCATACCCTCAACAATATATATATATATATATATATATATATATTGCTTCCAAGTTCGAAGTACTTCTGTTTTGAGTCACATCTATTGATCTAGCAATGACTTTGCAACTTTGGTTACATTGTCTTCGGTGAAACCAAACTTCTTGAACGTATCCAAATATGCACCACTGACACCAAACTCCTCCACTGCAATCAACTTACCTTCTACTCCCACATACTCCCTCCAGCCCACCGGAGAACCAGCCTCAACGCTTACACGCTTTGTAATTCTGGGTGGTAATACCTTCTCCTTATACTCCCTCGGCTGCCGTTCGAAGAGCCGCCAACACACAAGTGAAACCACCCTCACTCTTCTCCCTTCTTGCCTAAGAGTTTTGGCAGCCCCCTCGCAAAGACATAGTTCTGTTCCAGTGCCAATCAATATTATCTCCGGAAGATTTTCTCCGGAATTGTCACTTAAAATGTACCCGCCTCGCTCGACACTTTCGGCAGATGTTCCATCTAAATTTGCAGCAACTTTTTGCCTTGATAATGCAATCAAACTGGGTACATCTCGATTGACAATAGCCATTTTATAGGCACCAGCAGTTTCATTCCCGTCTGCTGGTCGAAAGACTAGAAGCCGTGGCACGGCTCGTAGGCCTGCAAGTTGTTCAACTGGCTGGTGAGTTGGACCGTCTTCTCCTAGGCCGATTGAGTCATGTGTCATGACATAGATTACCCCAGCATGGCTCAAAGCAGAAAGCCGAATTGAGTTCTTCATATAATCGGAAAATATGAGGAAAGTGGCTGCAAATGGTATCAAACCACTGCCATGTAAAGCAATGCCATTTGAAATTCCTGCCATTGCGTGTTCACGAACTCCATAGCGGACGTTACGTCCCCAAGGGGATTCGGGCTGGGAGAAGTCTTGGTAGTCATGGAGATAGACTTTATTAGAGCTTGCAAGATCTGCACTTCCTCCAATTAATCCTGGAAGAACTTTAGCAAGTTGGTTCAAGCACTTCTCTGAGTACCCGCGAGTGGCATCAAGTGGGTCAGATATAGACCATTTCTGGCAAATTTTCCAAGGTACGAATCAAAACATAGCACATATATATATTGTTGTTTTGACAACAACAGTATATGTTTACAAACACAGTAAAAACATAGAAAAAAAAATCTCATTTTTCCTGAGTTCCAGTCAAAAAGAAATATCAGGTAAAGAATAAAATCTAAAAGAATATCATGAGGAAAACCAAAGACTTTTTAAAATAATTTCACAATATACTACTACACCAAACCCAAGAGTTTTTTGACAAGTGCAGTTTGTTTCAGACTTTAGTCTATCCAATTTCTCTCCTCAAAATGTCAAAATTATTTACCGGCAATGAGCTTTCCCACCCAGGAAGCAGACCACCAGAAAGAAGAAGATTGAATTCGACGGCTTCCTGTGGATATTTGTTTTTGTAATTATATAGCTTAGTGTACCACTCCCTTTCCTGTTTTTCTCCACGTTCTGTCTGGATTTGCATCTCTCTGCAGCAAATTTACGCAACGAAGATAAATAGATAAAAATCATTATTAATTTTTCATGTATAAAGCGCTAAATATCTAATCTAATTTTTTTCATTCCCAATAGTGGAAATTTAAATGATTGCACGATATCAAGGAAACCTGTAAACCATAGGAATGACATGGAATGGCTCCTGATCATCCCACTGAACTTTCTCCCTCATTTTCTTTACTTCATCTTCGTCGAAAGTACCATGATGAGCTTTAGATGTTCCTTCCTTTTTTGATAATTTTCCTATAACAGTCTTTACCTGGAAAAAGGACAAGCTAATCATATATTCCGCTCAAATATATTAGATTAAATCCCACACTCACCCCTACCCCCAAAACACAAACCTTGATGAAACTTGGTCTTTCAGTCTCGTGAATAGCAGCAAGAAGTGCTCTTTTGAAAGAACTCATATCATCGTGAATGGTCTCCACTGTAATTGTGTTCCAACCAAGTGCCTTGAATCGTGCAGAGATGTCTTCAGAAAATGCCAGGTTCGTCGGTCCATCAATGGTGTTTTGATTATCATCATAAATTAATGTAAGCTTGTTGAGTTTCCAATGAGCAGCCAAAGATGCAGCTTCATGTGCTATTCCTTCCATAGCACATCCATCACCCATAATGCAATACCTATACATTTAGAAGAATAAATTAATTAGTTATTGATGTTAATATAATTTAAATAAATGCTAGTAGCCATAAAATAAAATTATATAACTTACGTCCTGTGATCCACGATCACAGCATCGGGCTTATTGAATCTTGCCGCTAAGTGAGCCTCTGCTAAGGCAAGACCAACCGCATTGGCTACACCTTGTCCAAGGGGACCTGTAAGCGGCCAGTACCAGAAGTTAGGCTAAATCAATAGACAATGTAGTACTAAGACATTAAGGACGAGGAGCAATAACTTCCAAGTATTCAGCATCTTCAAACTCTACATGCTTGGCGGATAGATTAAAGAGTGAAGAATTTAAGAACCAAATCTCTGACGTGCGAGTTATAATCAGGCAAAGATTTGATACTACAGTCGAGATACCAAAGTTACGGAATTTGTTTCATATTCAAATAAAATTATCAACAACAGCAATTAAGAATACTGTTCCTAGAAATTCACTTTTACTCTAGGGTAGTTGCTTATAAGATCTCAGAATATATGCAAGATCAATTAAAACATTCATTCAGCTTCTTGAATTGCTTCATGTCAATAATTATCAGACAATTCCGTGCTATTTAATTCCTTCAATATGATCTAATATCCAAATTAAGTGCATACATACTGCATCTTTTTTCCTTTTTTCTTTTACTTAATATAGGTGATATCTATGACAATTGGGCATGTACTACCTGTCGTGACTTCAATTCCCTCGGTCACCACGTTCTCAGGGTGACCTGGTGTACTGCTTCCGAGCTTGCACAGGCGTTGAAGGTCCTCCAGCTGTTAATTTAAGAATGGTTAATAAATAATCAGTCAAGTTATCATCGCTAACACATTGTAATATGCATCTAATGGAATTTCTAAGCGTATAAAAGTTGGAAAAAAGATCCTAGACAACAATTGATGCCATTTTCCTAATCAAGGATTATAATGACCTTGTTGATCATCCAAGCTTACTTTATTCTCAACTCTCAATTACCTGAATCCCCGCATTCCAATCCATTTAAGTGTCCCATTTATATATTTACCATTTACATTAATGCAATGCGTGCTCACAGGTTTCTGAAATTTCTAGCTTGAACACATGGAAAAGCAGGATTTATCTATAGTCGATACCTGAACAGATTGAAACCCAGCAAGATGAAGGCAAACATACTGAAGCAAACAGCCATGGCCAGCGCTCAAAACAAACCTGTCCCTATTGAACCATTTAGGGTTTATAGGATTATACTTCATTACATGTCTGTATAGCACATACCCGACTTCTGCCATCCCAAGCGCCATCCCAGGGTGGCCTGCCTTTGCATTTTGAACTGTATCTACTATTAGCATCCGAATATTGTCCACGCATCGCTTGTCAACCAAATCTTGAAATGTCTCGTCGTCTATATCACAAATATCAGGCACTTCTTTCAGGTTGTTTGGATATAGTTCGGGTTGAATCCCGAATGCTTGGCTGAGCTCTTGTTGCCAAGAGAGCTTGTAGTGCTTTGACACATCACCAATGCTAGTACTGTTGGTTTTCAGAGAGCAGTAGGGCTTGAAGCTAGCAAATTTATCACTTTGGTTGTTATTGTGAGAGACGGATTTGGTGGGAAGAGAAAAATTAGGTTTGATTAGAAGGGAAGAGATAGCCATGGACGCAGAGCAAGAGAAGTAAAATGCAAAACTGAGTTTACATGAATAAATTACAACACGTATGCCTCAAACATGCATACTCGCACAGCATAGTCACAACGTGAGAGAAAGGGGGAGAGGTGTAGCATCGATTTGCAAAGTGTTGGAAGTTCCTTGAGAGACGATCAAGCTAAAAAAGAGAGCCAGATCAACAGAAGGCTAGATAAACAGAAGACAAACGTGTGGCAAGCTTGGCGAATTTGAGTTCGTATCTGGAGATGGAAGATGGCTACACTTGTTATGCATGCAGAGAACCAACGATGAGCCATGATGTGGCTCATCTATTTTTCTCATAAAACATCAATTATTCGTGTCAGCAATATTGACAAGTTCCAGCCTCCAAGGAAAGGAGACGTGAGATTTAAGAAGTTCCTCCAAAAACTTTTGGGCCTCACTTAAGCTCAAAATCAATGGAAGCAGATTTCACATGTTAACTTGGGCTTATATTGCTCGTTAACTGGGGACCCTCTTAGTGATACCCAATGGGTTCAAACAAATACTTCCAGTTAAACTATTATAATTTAAAAAAAAAATAGAATACTTCCAGTTAAACTATTATAATTTAAAAAAAAAATAGATTTTTTTTTTATTTTATAATTAGTATTATGATTAATAATTTTTAAATGAACATATATATTAAAAGAATTTATGGAACGCCCATTGGAAACTTCTCTTCACCCAGAAGACTCCGAAAAAAAAAATCTTATTGACCTTCCTTCTAAGATGGTAAGCTTTAACCTCTCCATAAAAACTTAAAAGAGTGATATTATACTTACGAATTATTTCTACAAACTTATCAATACAAATATATGTGATATTATTGAATGATTGTGATCATATCATTTACTATAACTAACGTAATTAATTTTTTAAATTAACTCATTCAATCATATCGTATCACATAGGGTAAATTTGTAAGAGTACTATTATTCAAACTTAAACTCATAACTAATAAATCCAATAATATTATACTTACAAACTTTCAATACAAACATCATTATATAACATGATGTGATTAGATAAATAAATACTAATAATATATGTCATTAATTAAGATAGGTGATATAGTATTTATGCATTATGCCATATTAGTTTATATAGATAAGTACAAGTAGTACATCCCTCGAGGCCATATCCCCTTATATAAAAATCAGTAATTAACCGACTTGTGTTAGAAAATTTTTGGGGGCACAGGACACAAGTCTGGTGAGATTAGTCGAAGTGCACGTAAACTGGCCTGGACACCCACGCTTAAAAAAGAAAAAGATAATTACAAGTAGTTTGTAAGTCTAACATTACTCTAATAAACTTATTCTAAAGTTTAACATAGCCTACCTAAATTATTAAAATATTAAAAAAAAAAAAAAAAAAAAAACCCAATCTAGCCGTTGGGTATGTCATTNTACCTAAATTATTAAAATATTAAAAAAAAAAAAAAAAAAAAAACCCTATCTAGCCGTTGGGTATGTCATTCCAAGGAGAAAACATATATACCATCGTAAAAATAAAAGTGCTTCGCGTTCCTTCATGAGAGTTCACAAGCAGCCAACTAGCCGACTAGCATAGTGGGTAAACAAGAAAGCAAATTGCTTGCAAGTGTCTGTGAACGCACACTATTACAAGCTGTAGTGTTGCTGCATGTGGTACTCTCATCAATGGAGTTGGAGTCGATCATGGACAACCATTGGAAAAGGAAAAGCATCTTGGTGCATGGAATCCATGAAATGAGGGGCCCAAATGTACAGAGAACAAAGAAACATAAGCCATATGCGATGAAGGTGGACTCATTAGCTAGAAAACTAAGAGAAGTAGAGACAAACTGCCACTGTGTCCCCTCAACTTACTTTAATTTCTCTTATTCAAATTTGTACGTACTACTTTACAGAAAGATCTCCGAAGTATCAATATCTTTATGCGTCCATGTTGCTGGAAAGATAATGCAAAAAAATCTGCCAAGTCTTGGAAAGTAGTATTCAAAATCTACCAGATTTTGGACATAATGTGAGAGATATACCTTGCAACCTCCGACCATGGCCATCTCCCTCTCTCCATGCAAGGTTAGATAGGGGAAGGGAATGATTAAGATAATTCACGTTTGCAAATCTGTTGGCTGTTTATTTGTGTGCCCGCTGTGTCCTGTTCCAGATCTACTGATCTTCGTCGATCTCTTCAAAATATTTTCATCATCCCTCAGCTTTACTAAATAAGACTACTAGTATTTAATTCCCCACCCAAGTCTGTGTGCTCACTAAACTCAAGTTCAGTTTCTGATAATTTGGCTCAAAGTTAGATCATAATATTCAATAATCAACGACCCAACAACTGTTCGTATTATATGAAAGAAACTATACAGTACTTCTGCTAGCTTATTCTCTGGAGAGTTAACCCATATATTCTCCAGAAGAATTTAGGAAAAGCCGTCAATTTATTCTTATTAATAAAAGAGAAAAAAAAAAAAAAAAAACGATATATTCTGAAACTTTTGGGAGTCGAACTGCCCTCATAAAAATTTTATCTTNTAAAATATAAAAAAAAAAAAAAAAAAAACGATATATTCTGAAACTTTTGGGAGTCGAACTGCCCTCATAAAAATTTTATCTTCCCTGAGTTCTCCTTTAGTTCCCAATTTGATGACCATATCCAGAATATATTCTGGCATCACATATGCGATACGTTTGTCTCCCCACAACTATATATTTATATATATATATCAAATGCTGGGCTTCTTGCCTTGATCACTTTAGTGCCATCTCATGCATATATGCCGCCAGACTTACACCATTATAGTGAATAAATTAAATTTAGAATTACATGAGTGCATGCAAGGGATATCAGAGTAAGATGAAGAAGAAATACTTTAACATTAATTATATCAGTATTGAAGATCACGTCGGTATCCAACATGCACTTATTAATTAAGATAAGTTTGAATTTGGACCCTAAAATATATACAATAAATTAAGAGTACTGCAACTTGTAAATCTTAATATTAATTTATTCTCTTAACTGTTCTTTTCTCATTAGTTTAATTCTCCTTAATATCTTATATATCTCTAAAGATTCTGGGCTTTTAGCCGTGAGGAATATATAACTTCTAAGAATGTTAAACAAGCATCGAAAACGTCACAAGTATGCAAGAGAATTTGCATCTTCGTACAATAATGTAAGCGTGAAGGTGCAATTATAGAATCGACGAACACAAGAACCAGGGAATAGGACAAACTGTACCAAGCTATATCGAATAATTGACAGGTCTTGCTTTTTTGTATGAATTATCAAACTCTCTTACCCCATTCTCGACCACAATACGCGTTTCATTTATGATCTTAAATTGTACTGGTAATATATACTTTTTAGGTTTTATTTTTAAATATATTTTTGACATACTATATATATTTTAGAATTAATGTTTTTGAAAATCATCATTTCTAGAAACGTTTCAACTAAATGTGTTCTCATAATTTTTTTTTCTTCAATTTATCTATTGTCTTCAAAAACGAAAATATGCATTCAAATCTTTTACATTAAAATACGATTCCATAAGTACAGATAACCAAAGAAGTTAAAATTTCCACGCTTGCATACAGCTATAAATATGCATTTATGTACGCTTGCACTTCCATAGCACCCCGTCACTATCACTTCTACACCACTTCTGTCTCTCCTTCGACGTCTCTCTGTGATCACTATCTTTCTTTCATGGAAATGAACGTGATGATGATCATGAAGGGCAAGTTTCTCAAAGGATGCTTTCGTGAATGCCTGAAACGGGGCACTAGGTTTCTCAGGTATGCAACTTGGGAAAATATTAACATTGGAGAATCAGAAACTTGGTCTTGCGTTTTTGACAGTGAAGAGTGCTCATCAATCCCCAACGATGTCCCTAAAGGTCATGTAGCGGTTTACGTAGGAGAAGAATGCAAACGATTTGTCATCAAGGTTAGCCTTCTTAAGCATCCTCTCTTCATGGAATTGCTTGATCGGGCTGAAGAGGTGTTTCAATTCGCCTCAGGCTCAAAACTTCGCATTCCTTGCAATGAGAACATTTTCCTAAGGATTTTATACTTTGCCAGCTCCTCAGCCTCTTCTCGACGAGACAAAAGGTCCTCCTTTTGTTTCTGAATTTCCACGCATGGTGATCGTCACTGCTAAGAAGCACAGATAAATTCATTACATTAATCGTATAATATTCAACCGATCATCATCGAGATTATAGACAAATTAATTAATTTGTAGCAGAATATATAAATATGTGTAATTTCTAAGTGTTGATTATAGACAAATTAATTCCTAAAATGGCAAGGTTAAACAAGTTAGACAAGTTCAGCTTGCACAAGTTGTACAAAGCCTGATCAATTAGAGTGAATTTATCTTGGTATAAAACTAGAAATTATATATTCTGATATGCTATTTTTATTCTTTATCTCGTGTTAAGATGGACAATATATTATTACTAGTGCCACTGTTCATATATTGTTGAGAAGACACGGTAGGAAGAAAGGGAGTGAAGGACATAGTTGTAATTGTGTTTGCTTCATCTTTCATCACCTACCTTATATATACCCTAATTATAACTCCCTACAATGTTCATATCCATTTACTTATAACATTCATTAGTAAAACTTAGAAACAATATATTTGTTTTATGTTCCCTTGATAATTTCAACATTAACCACAATTCTATATATTATATCACATTTTATAATATTTATTTATCTTTCTATTATCAGTCATTGGATCTTTTGTACTTTTCTTATTTCTTCTTCAAACCCTACACTGCTAAACTTAAAACATAGAGATCAAATCACAAGACAATCACCTGATAATATTTAACTAATCCGTATTGCTTTTTACTTTTTGTCTCACTTCATACTTTTTTCTTGTTTTCCGATCCCTTTCTACCTGCTCCCTCTCATTGTTGATATTGTTTTTCTTCTATTCTTTTGATATTTATCGTTGTTTCTTGAATATCTATTGTACATGAAACTGTATTTCTTTCAAATTTGGGTGCCCTGAACATATCATTGAGATAAGAATAATTTTGGACAAATTTTGAATGTATATAATTAACTATATATAGCCCAAAATTCTTTTTTCTACTCAGACGCATCCTCTTATCTTTGATGTGTAGTGGAGAAATATGCTATGATTGGTTCCACGAATGATGATATTGGATGCCAGAGACCTAAAAGATGATGTTGGATACAATAGAAATGATAAACATTTATCACGTTAAAAAAGAGAATGAAGTTCTGAAACATTGAGAAGTTTATTGGAGGGACGAAAATAATAACACATTAGGAAAATGTGATGATTTTTTTAGATTAAGATGGTTGACGAGTGAACAACATTAAATTTAACTTTTTATTTAGATTTGTATTAAAAAATTATGTAAAAGATCTACACTATTTGTATAAAAATACTATGGGCTGGAATGTAACTCATTCACTTGTTTAAGCTTTTGTCATGGGCTCATGGCCATCTATGTGATTCAAACTCGGTTGCAAAGTTTTTCCTCGCAATCTCAACAAAATTTTGGAAATCGCCTTTTTTATTACGTGAACAGAAAATAGGTCCTGACCAATACTATTCACGTTCTCCGATATAATTTATTACTAACAATGGCACATAATAGCCCAAATTTATAAAGATTGTATAAAAAAAATTGTTTCTGAAAGCTCTAATGAGGCAGTTTTGCAGTGATTTTTTTTTTAATTTTTATTATTTACAGAAACAAAGAACCCTATTTGTTCTAGATCTAGAATTCCATCCCTATTCCTACCATGCAATCCTTTATATCCAAAACCATGTTATTACTGACAATTCTTATTAATGGTCAATTTTTTCTTTACCATTTTCACAATATTCTTCTTTTAATTCATCCGGGTATATGTAAGTGTGAAGTTAATAAGGTGTTAAATGTGATACGTTAATCATATCAACTATAATAGAGCTACTAAAAACTGTAACTGGAAAGTTGAAATGGGGAAGATTCTATCACTCGAGTTAAAAAATGAACGTCTAGAAAATTATCTTAGCCCAACCCAATTCCCCATTTTACGTAATTAAAGGAAACAACCATTCTTTCCGTTAAATAATGTCACAAAATTCTCATCTGTGATGACAAGAATCACAAACAAATTTAAAAGTAAACGAACTCCTTTACCAGAAAGGGTTCGGGAGCAAATAATACAGGCGGCCTTGATCAAGTTCGATAGAAAACCATAGAACAAAACTAGCTGTATAAGAACCAGAACCAGAACCAGAACCAGAAAGCATGACATTCTGGGTAAGGACTGAAAACAAGCCTAATTGAAATCAGGCTTTTCAGGATAAGTGCAGCCTGACCTTTGGATAATCACATTTGCTCCATAGCACCCAGCCCTCACACAATCCTCGATGGGCATCTCTTGAACCAACTGAGACAAAAATCCTCCAACAAAAGCATCCCCTGCCGCGAACGTTACAGAAGTTTATCATAATTAGTTCAAGAAGGCCAAGATGATCACTAACTGCAACAGATTTTCTTGTTTCTTTGATTTTGTAACTCTAATATACCAAATCGGTCCAAGAACAAAATATTGATAATTAATGGCACAGAATTTTATAGGAGATAAGGATATCTCAACCTTTTATACTAATGAAAGTACCTAAAAGTTGAGCATTATAATTTTAGTCAATTTCTTCGATGAAGAAAAGTAAGAAACCGTGATCAGATGATATATAGAGAAGATGCCATGTCACTGAAAAAAGTTATTTATTTATTTTATGGATAAAAGCTCACCTAACTTATCAACATCTAGATATTGCATTGATTATGAATTACAGCTCTCTTTGAACCCACCCTAGGCATTATACCTTGGAGGGCAAAGCCTAGCTATTTCCCACACCCCTAATATACGTCAATTGACTTGATATTTATTACCAAAACAATCTACTCATTACTGTAACCATTAGTTATTGCTACCAAATATTTTCATGAATTATCTATAAAATTGATTGCAACACCTTATTCTCACAATTCTTTGGTAATCCAACCATGAGCTTCACATTAGAATGAAGGGCAGCAGAATGTATGACCAAAACTATTTTAACTTGCAACATTCGAATTAAAGGATGTAATTTAGGAGGGCAATATATCAGTTCCAACGATAAAAGACATGTGAAAGGAACAATTGAGACACATACCTGCTCCATTAGTGTCAACAAGCTTTTCCTTTGGTAACAAGATCACAGGGTATAGTTTCACCTTCCCATCCTGAGCAACTACAACAGGATCTGCACCTTGGGTGATTACAGTAATTCTCTTATGTGTTCCTGATGCCTTGGGCCACTGAGAAATCTTTATAGCAATCTCTTCAACATTGTCAGTCTGAAAATAAACAGAACAATAAGTTAAATTGTGTGTGAAAACAGGAGTACAGCTCTCATGTTTAACAAACCAAACATTAAGAAAGTATTACCTGCCAGCCATGAACCTTTGAGAAGGTTCTAGCTTCTGTTTCATTCCCAAACACATAGTCCATGTATCTGTACACAAAAGACAAATTATTAATTTTGTAATACTAAATGAAATTTTTAGCAAAGAGAGGGGCACAAAGATTACGGAAGAGCTTTCTCCTGGACATCTCTGAAGAATTCGCAGATAAATGGAGCAGAAAGGTTCATCATGAAGACCTGCAAATGTAACAAGGATGCTGAGGCTACAGGGAAAGCAATAACTACAGCATCTTATAAACTAAATTAAATTGGTTTTAATTTATCAAAAAGAAAAATGTCACGTCATTTTTACCTTGTTATTTGCAGCTGCATGTTCAGCAACCAATTGAATAGACTCAGGAGACACAGTAAGGAAAAACCCCGCAATGTAGAAATACTTTGCCTTCTCAACTGTTCACATCAGAACTTGTGTAAGTTAGTGGTATTGGCCCAAAAATTCACAAGGCCAAGGCTGAACGTTGAAGCAACAAAGAAAGCAATGCACATACCTAATGCCCAATTTTCTGGTTTCTTTAAGTGCTCAGATTTGTAACAATTTGCGGCTGACAAATTGGCCACAAGTGACCTGTGCAAGGATTTAAGAGTTTCAAATACCCCAGGAATTGCAGTAGCCTATAGGGATTCTTTTAAATTGAAAAAAATAAAAATAAAAATAAATATGTCACGATAAAAACATGCATCAATTTTCTCTCTCAAAATTGGAAATAAAATAGGATCCTAGCGCAGGCAAGATATGGAACCTACCTCTCACCACCAATAACACAGACAGCACATGTCCCTGTTGGTGCAGTCTCATCCTCATAATAGTGTACCTAATAACATATCATAATTATATCTTCACAACAAAACAAAAACAACCTGCAAGTGAAAGAATATATGTATAAACCTACATTAACACCAGCAAGCTTTGAGTTTTTCTTCATCTCCTCTCCATACTTATCCTTACCAATGGAACCCATGTAACCAGTGGCACCAGGAATTTGGAGCATCCACTGCAAGAGAAACAAAATCAAGTAAGTTCCATGTAATAAAAATATAGTTAAAATATAAGATTTTGAAATAAAGAAAAACAAACCTGGGCAACTCTGATTGAATTTTGTGTAGCACCTAAAAATTATTTTAAAATCAAAACTTGTCAGTCCACGTATAGCCATAAGTTTTATTTTATCAATTATCTACCAGGGACTGGGTATGAAATCAAAGAAATCAGCATATTACCTCCAGCAATATACTCCACATTGTATTTGGCAATCATTTCGTCATACCTAAAAAAAACCATCCACATTACTTCAATTTCAGCATGGAACACTACAGCTATCCAGGAAAAAAGTAGAAAGCTAACCACAACAAAAATTCACATAGTATGGCAATGAATACGGTAATAAAGAACTGACATTTTCCCATAGAATACAAACATCATTATGTTTATAATCTTATCTCGTGATGCCATTAATATTTCAAAGAATAAACGAGTTTTTATCATTAACAAAGGAAACTTACATGGGCAAGTGCTTGTCCTCAGCAAGAATAGCATCGTTCAACTTGATCTCATATCTGTTCACAAACCAAATTCCTTTCAATCCTTAAACGACAAATCCATGAAAAGAACACTAGCTACACACACAAGACAAAAGCTAAAAGGTTGATCCACAACTGAAGAAGATTAAAAGTTAACAAAGGCAACAAATCGGAAAACGAAAATAAACTAACGTGCAGCTACAGATCTATCATTCTAACCAAACCCAGAATCAAAATGATCATGCATCAGATCTACGTTACACTCTATAACACAAAATACAAAACTTAGGACAACCCAGTTCATAACATTGGCCTTTTTTTCTTTTTTTCGTTTTTTTTTTTTTTTTTTTTTTTTTTTTTGNGTTTTTTTTTTTTTTTTTTTTTTTTTTTGAGCAAGTGAGAACAGAAAACGAAGAAACGAATGAGATGGGACAACGTACTTTTTTAAGAATTCTTCATCCACAACAGCTGAAATATCAAGAAGTGGGTTTCCCATACCCAACAGGATCCCCTCGAACGCCATTGAAGATTTTAGAGTGTTCGAAGAACAATAAAACCCAAAGTTACAGAGTGAGATCTCAGTTGGAACCGAAAACAAGTCTTGGAGTCCTTTCGGTGTAGTTGGTGTTGATTTTATACAGAGAAGTGTGAAGGGTATTGTTGGTAAAATGTCGCTGATGCCACCAACCCCCAAACTCACTTCTTTGCTTCCTCTCGGCTTTGGTGGTGGGTAAGGCTAGTAAATTACATTTTGCCCACCTCTATGACTTATTATTATTATTGTTGTTGTCAACAAAGGATTAGTGATATAAAGGGTGTATTCAATTGAAACTTTTAATAACTTTTAAAGATTTTTATAAAATTTAAAAATTTAGGTGTATTTAATTAAGATTTTTATAGACTTTTAAATACTTCATAAAAGTCATGAGGTATTCAATATAGACTTTTAAAGACTTTTAAAAGGTTCATAAAAATATTAGGGTATTTAATCAGTACTTTTTAAAAGTATATGAAAGTCATGAGGTATTCAAAAAGTTAATAACTTTTATAGACTTTTTTATATAAATACTTTTGTAAACTTTTTAATGAGAGATATAAATAATAGACTTCATAATTTCTTTTTTACTATTTGCTATGACTTTGAAACAAGTTTCATTTATTTCCCTCAATTCCCCTTTATTTTCTTTGCCAGCTCTCTTCACTTCTTTCATTTTCAGTCGAAAAACTTTGCCATCTCTTACATATTCACTAGAAATAATCGCACAATTAAGCTATCTAGTTTCTAGAGTTTTTTAGTATATTGGTATCTTTTCCATAACTGCCACTATTGGTTACAAACTCTAAAGTGGATTGTAGTTAATTTAATTCGGTCTTGAATATAGATACTTTGATAATTGCAGCTTTAACTAGTTGAAATAGATCTCCTTCTGCTACTCCTATAAAAGCTTCTCCAACAAGCTCACCTACCCATTACTTCTTCTCAGTTAATTGATCTAATTTTTATAAGAAACTAATTGAAAAGGAAGCACATTTCCTCAATTATTTTCTTAATGAGACATATTACAAGATCCTCTCATTAATATTTTTCTTTTCAACCTTGACTCTAAGTTTACCATTAAAGATTCAAGAAGCTTATTTAAAGTAATATTGAAAGGTGGGCACATTGACTGTAATTGTTTTTTTTTTCAATCCTTATGTGATAACAAATGAAAATTTTATTTTTTTAATACATTATACATAATACCTTAAAGATTATTTACCTCTTATAAGCTTGAGAATGTCGTTCAGATGAATTTTCAATTGAAGAAGATAATGCAGCTTCATCACCTACATCAGTACTAGATACTCAAGAAGATAATTTTGATCCAATTTTTAAGACTCAAAAACAGTAAGGAGAGAATGCTAATGAATAGAGGGCTACTATACCTGTTGATATGTGGAATAATATTAAATATATTAATAATAATGAATAGTTGAGATTTGTTGTTACAAAAAACGTTAATAAATATTGAAATTTTTTCAAAAAAAAATTGGTATTTCAGTTACAAGTTATGTAATTAAGATTATTTATAGATTCATTTATTTATTTATTAATTATATATTATATTGTTTGAAGTCCATGAAAGTTTATCAATCTCTTGTTAAAAAAGTCTATCAATGCCTATAAAAGTCTATAAATGTTTATTAATCTCTCAATAAAAGTCTACAAATATATATGAAAGTCACTAAAATGAAAGTCTATAAAAGTCTTTTATAATCATAAAAAGTCTATAAAAGTCATTAAAAATCTATAAATCTATAAAAGTTATTCAGTTATAAAAAGTATTTAAAAATCTTAATTGAATACACCCCCTAATATTATAGCGGTTGTTAGCATCATGAGAACAAATTAGTTCTAAAATTAAAAACTAGAAAATAAAATTATTTAAAATATCGAAACTTGTTTCTCAATTTTTAATTTTAGAGAACAGATAATTATTATTATCTTATATTTATTTAACAATATTTTTTCCGTCATTTTGTATAAATTTGATTGTATATATGATATATTCTTAAAAAATATCGGGCTTTATGATTGATATTTAAGATGGACTGTTGTTATATTAAATTTAGCATTCAATGATTGTAAAAGAATTTTTCTATATAATATTATAATTTCAGCACCTGATCCCGGGCTTGGTCGACTCTATAAAAAGTCATAATGTTATGATATTAGACATCAAGTAATTACTTTTCTTCTATATCTTTTACTTGATTTCAGATGATGAAGGCAAGGCAAAACCAACTTGATTTTGTGCAGTCCTTCACGTATTACAGAAAAAGTAACATAGGAGATCTGAAAGTAACATCTTTCCTTTGAATTCAACAAAGTATGATTTTTGTAAAAGAATAAGATATAATGACATAAAACTGTTTATAACAAATTGCAATTATGGTATACAAGTGTACAGCGAACAGAAGTTTTGAGGGAATACTAAATGGTTACATTTATTGTAGTTGGATTGAGTTTTCGCAACAAAAAAAAAATGAAAGGAAACAAAAAGGTATAACCAGGGAGACATACAGTTGGATAAAGAGTTCTCCAAGTACAAATCAACAGACAAGTAACTAATTTCACAATAACATTAAAAACAATATTAAAAAGAAGAAAGAAAAAAAAAAAAAAAAAAAAGGTATCATAATTTGCTGAAAACTTTCNAATAAACAAAAAAAAAAAAAAAAAAAAAAGGTATCATAATTTGCTGAAAACTTTCTAGCATAGAGGAAGAGGAGCTCCATTCCACTCCTTCAAACATTCCATCATGGGATCAATCAACTTCCCTGCACACATTGCTGAGAATACTTTGTCAAATTCTTCACCTGGTGATCGAACCTTCTCACCTGTCAGTAGATTAGTTCCAAGTTCTTCTCTGACAAATTTGTATAATGGATAGGACCTGCATTCCTTGATCTTGTTTGGAATGGCTGGATTCCCGTTTTCTAATTCGATTCTGGTGCTTTCAACTTCTTTTGGCAGAAGGGTTTTCAGTTCCTCTTCAAAAGTTCCAATCTTTTGGAAAATTGAAGTGCTTGAGTTCTTCTCTCTGTCTCCATTGGCCAAGGCATGCTCAACCAGAACTTGTCTAAGTTTCTGCATTAATGGGTAGGTTGCACTGCAGGGATCATCAATGTATGCGAAGACATATTCCCTGTCAACCACTTTGATCAAGTCTTTTTCGCAGAATCTTGATGGGTGAAGCTCACCATTGAATCCCATGGTCAGGACTCTCTTGGCCACTTGAGTCACTATGTTCTTCACTGTGTTCTTTAGGTTCTCCTCTAAATGCCTCAAGTCAATGGCTTGACATAGGGCAACCAAGTAAGTAGAAGACATGAGCTTTAGGATGTCAACAGCTTCAGCGGTTTTTCTTGAAGAAATCAGACCTAAAGAGTTCACGTCTTGATTGTGTTGCTCAGCACTTTGGACATGATTGGTGACAGGATTGGCAAGGAATTGGAGTTCAGAGCAGTAAGATGCCATTGCGATTTCAGCTCCCTTGAATCCATAATCCAAGCTTGGATTGCGTCCCCCAGAAAGATTTGAAGGCAATCCATTGTTGTAAAAGTCATTAACCAGCTCAGAAAATTGTGCAAACAGGAGTTTTCCAATTGAAGCAATGGCTAGGCGTGTATTGTCCATGGAAACACCAATTGGGGTCCCTTGGAAATTTCCTCCATGTAATGCCTTGTTCCTTGAAACATCAATCAATGGATTATCATTCACAGAGTTTATCTCTCTTTCAATCATTTTGGTAGCTGCCCTGATAACTTCAATCTGGGGTCCTAGCCATTGAGGTGAAGTTCGAAGAGCATATCTGTCTTGTTTTGGCTTCTGAAGAGGATCAGTTTCATGCAACTTTTGAGCTGCTTTAACATAAGAGCTGCCATCCAAAATGTGCTCCATAATAGCTGCAGCTTCAATTTGGCCTGGATGGTGCTTCAATTTATGAGTCAAATGGTCTGTAAATTCAGGTTTTCCATTCATGACTTCAGCAAATATCGCTGATAAAACTTCTGATAGAATGGCCAGTGTGTTAGCCTCAAAAAGTACCATTGAAGCTAAGCCAGAACCAACTGCTGTGCCATTCACTAATGCAAGACCCTCTTTAGGTTGCAACTCAAAGAAGCCACCATTGACACCAGCTAGGTGGAAGGCCTCAGTGGGGTTCAGGACTTGGCCATTGGGACCGACAGCCTTTGAATTTGGCCTGCCTGTCAAGAGACCAGCAATGTAGGACAGTGGAACCAGGTCGCCCGATGCTGTGATTGTGCCACGGAGTGGCAAACATGGGGTGATGTTGTGGTTAAGGAACTTGGTGATGGCTTCCAGGATGTCAAACCTGATGCCTGAGTATCCTTGTAACAGGGTGTTGATTCTCACCAACATTGCAGCTCTTGTTGCAGAATGAGGCAATGTGTGGCAGGATTCAGTACCATTGCCAAAAACTCCAGCATTCAAGAACCTGTAATACAAAATTGACAGAAAGTAAATTAGTAACAAGTAAATTTGGCCAACAGAATTTAATTATTAATTCTATGAGCTGTCTGTGTAATATGGCCACATCGAGTCTTAATGTCAATTGAGAGGATGAACCCAATCTCCTAAGGGCTGTAATTATTTGGTGGGCTGGGCCTGGATTTTCTAGCCCATACTACGATCTGAGAAAATCTACCAAATTGATTCCCTGTACAAAATAGGTCTTTTTTTTTTTAGTATTTTCGCCGGCAGAGACATGATGTTCACAGGCACGTGATGTGGGCTCCGAATGATAGGAGATGCATGTGAACTTATTAAGAATATATGGTTTTTTTTCTTCTTTTTCTTTTGTAATACTTAATTAAAATAGTAAAAATAGCTCCTAATTTTACTCATTTCCGTGATTTCCTAATATATTTTTTTAACTTTAAACACTTTATTATTATTATTGGATTGGCTTCTGAAAGGCCAACTTTGAAAATACTTGGAATTATCCTATGATTTTTATACTCTATAAAAGAATATTATTATTAAAAATAAATTAGAAAATAACTTTATCATTTGGTCACTTTCCCAAATCCACAAAAAAAAAAAAAAAAAAAAAAAAATCTAAAACTTGCACTTGACAATTTCATTAAGGGTTAAAGCAGGCCAAGCTGTCTTTTTATCCAAACTTGGGGCAACAGGAAACTTGTCAAACTAATATTATATATCAATCGGTCATGTCATAGCATCGCTCCAATTTTCAAGGCCTTAATAAAAATGTAATTTTAAGAATTAAGAAAATGTAATAAACGTGCAATAATTATATTAACTAAATATCTATAAATTTAAGAATTAAAGTTGTGGTGTAGCCTGAACCCAGAAGAGGAAATTCTCCAATGACAGCTCATAAGTGGCCTTTCTGAAGAATTATTACTTTTTATTTTCATGTAAAGAAAATCATAACAGACGGAAATGAATATGGGCACACATTAATAAGATGAGTTTTTAGAAATATTATTTGACAGTTTGGCTTGTGCTGCTAACTATATTTTTCGCCAATAAAAATGTGTAATAAATGCTTGATAGGAAAAGGTTATGGACCTCCTAACACATAAAAAGAAAAGGAAAATAAATAAATAAATACAACACATAGAATCCTCCTAATATTGATTAGAAGGTTACTAAGAACCCACCTAAACCGTGATTAAGACAATTTAATTCAGCCTAAAATTCAATTTAAATTACTTAAATAATAATTTTAAGCAAATCAATTCATATTTAGTCAATTATTTAATTACCTTATGAGCTCCTTTTGCAGGGCACCACCTTGCTTGGTTCTCCTGTGAGATGTTGCACCAAAACCAGTTGTGACACCATAACTATCTGTGCCTTTGTTCATGCTCTCCATAACCCAATCACTGCTGGCCTGGACCCCTGGTCGAGCAGCCTCCGAGAGCTCCACCCTGACCCCTGAGTCATGGCTCGCAATTGCGGTAACTTGACCTATGGTCAGGGTCTCACCTCCCAGCTTCACCACTGGCTTTCTGTAGTCCTCCACCATGCGCTTGACCTCATCAAGGTGGCTGCCTTTTAAAGACTCTGCGGACACGTTCCAGTTCAGAGGATCACTGGTGCAGAACCCCGGTGAAGAACCATTGGCGCCATTGCAATTTCCATTAGAGAACTCCATTCCTAACGTGGTGGGTGGAGTGATTGGCAGGTGAGAAAATGGCCGGGAATTGATAAGATAGTGGTTATGTAACAATTACAATTATTGCATTGGCGGAGAAGACTGGGGAGAATGAGAAGACGATGAGAGAGTTCTGGTTTTATGTGCTTTGTGTGTTTTGTGCTCCAAAGGATAAAAAAATGAGTATGTTCTAGGAAATTTTCAGAATAAGTAGTGAAAATTCCTGAGTTGGCAAACTAAAATTGAGGTCTTTAAATAGCGGGGGATAGCACATTGAGTGTTTGGTGGATTGGCCGACGCGTTAGTTGAAAGACGCACGTGGCCGTCGGATTTTCATGAGTTAGGAAGGGTTGGGATTGAGACACGTGGTGACCAAGTGAGTAGGTGGCAGGGTCTCGGAGTCGGGGGTTGGTGGGAAATGGGAATGCACGAAAGCAGAGCGTCATCTCTGTTTATCCAAACTTAACTATGAAAATTATGTATTAATGATTAATTAACGTTACATCTCATGGTGACTGATAGGTAAAGTTTTATGGGTGAATAAGCATATTCTTATATGTTCGTTATTTGGATAATAAAGTTAGATATATTTTTTTATTATAAAAATAATAAAATTAGTACATAACACTCATTTATTTATTATTATATATAAGAAATAAGTATGTATACCGAACAACATCAGAGTTACTCTTAGCATGCATAATATTGTTGACTTATATGTGATTCTTTGGTGATTGTTAGATGTAAATTCTCATTTTTTTTCCTTATGCGATTGTTACTTGTAAATTCTCATTTCCTTAATTAATTATAAAAAAAATTAATCAATATCATATCGTGTTTTTTAATCTTCACCCATATAATAACATATAATCCTTTAAACACGGATTAATTATTTTGTGAGTACTCTTTATATATATATATATATATATAATTTAAGATAGTATTTTAGAAGGTACACCTCCATCCTTATAAGTAATTTAAGTAAATGTCATATAATATAATGGTGTCTTCCAGTCTCTTTTGCTCCATTATTATTAAAATTAAATCACTTAAATTAGTTTATGAATAATTTTTCTTCGGCAAGTCCTAATGCATTTTCCAAGGGCACTTATTAAAACCTTTTTAAGTTTATGCATTTCAATCATAAAAATTAAATTATCTTTAAAATCATGTTAAATTAATTATTTAAATTTTCTAATGAAAAAATAATTTTTGAGATATTTTATTAATTTTTATAATTGAAATACAAAATTCAATATATACTCTTAAGACATATCTTAAAACTATTATTTTTCTTTTTTATTTATGTGAATTAATTATTATACTAACATATTTGGTTAATAAATGTCTCAAACTTTAAAATTAATTACAACTTAATCATAATCAGATTTATTTATAAAATTGTAAGATAATTATTATTTTTCATTAGATTTAAAATTGAGTAATTATCACTAACCATCCTTACGTTTTTTTTTAATATCACTCAAATGCATAAGAAGAGATTTCTTAAAATTTAAAGATGAAAGAATGAAAAAAGAAAAAAAATCTAATATGAGTGATATTAAAGTAAAAAATAAGAACAATGAATGATAATTAATCGTTTAAAATTTCTTATGATATTAATGACATTGAAGTTGTCGTTTGCCACCGCCAGATGCCACTCCTTAGTATTAGCTGCTAGCCTGCTTTAGTTAGTAAATGTTACTTACGCCTCTATCGTTGGATTCAAATTGATTATGGCCCTCCTATTTAATTTCCAAGCTTTTATATTATATATAAAATAATATTTTAATAATTTTAATATGTTACATAAGAATATAAATCAATACCTAAAAGAATCTATGTAATTTTATTATAAAAATTATTTTAATATATTTTTAATAATTTTTAGTCTTGATGAATTTTTAGATATTAAATATATTTTACTATATACTAGATAGTTTAGTATCTATCTATCAACTTGTTTATGTGTCATGTGGTTTACACAAATAATTCCACGGATGGTTTTGATAACAAAATCTCAACCTTGTATTTGTGGTCCTTACCTTTTTTTTTTTTTTAATTTTTAATACGTGGGTGTCTAGCCCAACTTAATACACTTCGATTAATCCCACGGGACCTATGCATTATAGTCCTTACCATTAATAATGCTTTTCTTATTTTGATTTATAAAGGACCCAATATACCCATATCTAAAATTACTTTTGAAAAACTGTTTTTTAAAACAATAATATAAAACTCTATTATCTAAAAGTTCAAATTAATTTATCTAATGGTACAAGATATTTTTTTATAGTATTTATTTTGAAGAAATTAATTTCACGTGTATAATAGTAAATCCCGAAATTCAGAACATATGATTCATGACAAAAGAGTCGTTTAATTAAAAATGGTTTTGCCAAATGTGTGATCTTATCCACAAATCTTACTTTTGATTGAAAATTGGTCTAATACTACAATTTAATATTGCTATTGCATGCCTCTAAAAGTTGATGACTCAGTTAATTTAACTTTTTGCATTGGGTTGATTGGATCGCTAAGTAAAACCAAAAATTGGAGAAAGATACCACCATCATATTGTAATTATACATATTATAAATATTTTTGCATGCGTCAACATCTTGTTTGAAGCTTCAACACTTTAAATTTTCTCACGTTCAATTTTCCGGGAAAATTATTGCTCTTTACTAGCACTCGTATGCTTAGTGGAAAGCCTACCAACCCGATCTATTCTAATTGCTTTGTAGTTGGTAGGATGTAGCTAGTCATGATCATGTTTTGTGGCCTCCACCCACTTGGTTATATATAATTTGATGATTGCTTACATCAATCAGAAGTCCAAACACAAATGGAAACATTCAAACATATTTCAAAAAGAATTATCTATAATATAACCTAACTGACCTCTTCATGTTAGATTGCTCCCAAGAATTGAACCACTCTTCGCATTTCTTAATTGACTAGTTGATCAAGGGCCGTCTGAAAGAAATGTGAAGGAAACATCGATCCTCCTAGCAATTATCTAATTAATTAATGATTGATTTTATTGTTGACAATGGTTAGTTGATAATTGACATTACTTTATGAATTACAAGCTTATCACTACAACCTCTCTAGCTAACGGTTCAAATTTGGTACCAAGAACTATATATATATATATAGATGGATGTTATTCAACATGATTTGGTCTCAATAATGGTTGTTTTCTTGAAAATATTGGCTACGCAAGCTCATATCATATATATATATATATATATAAATCAAATCTTGAGAAATATGTATGTGATGAGCTGACCATTTCAAATAGTTTGGAACTACAAATATGTTATCCAAATCGAATAGTGACTGAATTCTCTATGGATAGAAAACCCCTCGAGGAAGAAAATAAGAGAAAAGCAAACAAACATATAAAACAAAATTGGAGGTTGGTGAGCTTACACAAGTCATGCTCACTACCAACCACTCTTTGTTCTTAATTTGCTTTAGGGTAGGTGAACCCCAATTATAAATTGTTCAAAGAGATGTATTTAGAGTTTACAAATGATCAATATTCTTCCATACAAGTTAGGCACTTGATCCAAGTCAAAACTGCTTGCCAATTCCTTAAAGGCCAAAAAAAAAAAAAAAAAAAAAAAAAAATT
>JANLJB010031001.1:0-41383 GCA_026212285.1 Bursera cuneata | reverse complement strand
AGCTTAAGCTTTTAGGAAAGTGGCAAACTTAACAGATAAAACCTAAATAATATTTGAAGATTTTCTCCCATGCTATTCCTACCGATGAAATCTGGTTAATTATAAGTGTAATTGCAACTTTGCAACCGCATAAGGACTCCTCGAAAAGTCCAAGCTTTGGCAACCTATAAAGATTTTTGGAAACGACTGTAGAACAATGTGAAGGGAATGAGAGACTACGTACAAGAGAAAGGAAGAGGAAAATAATAAATCAATTGATGCTAAATAACAAAGCAGAACTTTTAATTTTCAATATATATGTCACTTATCTTTGAAAAAAAAAAAAAGTGAAAAAAGAAGTGTTCATAAGATAACAGCAAGAAGAAAACTACGAGAGATTTCCTGGATTGAGTCGTTGATATTTCTACATATTTGAAGGTGCTGATTGGTTTTACTAACATTATTCAACTTGAACATTCATTTGGAGGGCAAAACCTTACCTACAATCCACCGACTTGATGTTTCCACAAAAAGACAGAAACAGCTTTACATTGCTCATTGTAGTTGAAATGTCCATTTCAAAAAGAAAGATTGTGTTTACGGTCATTGAAATTCTTTCCATTAGTCAATTTTGGAATCTTAAAGATAAAAAGCAAAGAACTACTTCCCAACTAATTTGACTCCGCTGTAGCTAGAGAGATCGCATATACTTGCTTGGATATTGGATGGTTTCGTGGCACAAAGGGATTGGCTTAAGAGTATATAATATTTAGAGTCATTTTCAAGTTGGTTTTTTTAATATATATTAAATTAATTATTTGTTTGTACCTCGAAAAATATTTTATTTTGAATGACTTCTGTGGAACACTCGAGAATTTTAAAATACCAATCAGCTATAAAAATTTTAAAAATACCCAATAAAAATCTTATAAAACAACATTTATTTTGATATTAATTACATTTTAAATCTAAATTCTTGATGCATATATGCTGACTTTGGTGAAGATGCATTGATTTAAATGTCTACATATTCAGTTTGGAAGTGATGAAAGTGTTGTGTGGACGACTCCAAGTTGGCATGACCATTAATGATGACTAGTAAATGTCAAGATGGGAAATGAAGAATCCTAACATATGATAACATCATCAACATTAACGTCATTATATAACATAATTTCGAGAGAAAAAGAAAGACCGTCTTATGTAAATAAGCAATACAAATAAAAAAAATAATTATATAAATAAAAATGTCTAGACATCTTAGTAAATTTAAAATAATATAAAATAAATGTTGAATTACTATTTATTAATTTTTAAAAAATAACAAGATATTACTTATTAACAAATGTTAAGAAAAGTTATATATTAAAGGAAAATTTTGAAGTCTATGCTGAGTTGGTATGTAGATCCTTATTGAGTTTGGAATATAGTGAACGTTCTCAAGTTCATAGGATAATTTGTGTCTAAACGAATGTCAAGGTAGGAAACGACGAAACCCTAACAACATAAAGATGGCGATAACCTGGAAATATAATCTGTGTTCATATGTAGACTGTGTTGCTATTGGATCACCGACCTCCGACCATTGTTGACCATTTGGGTCCAAGTCAACCGAGTCCACGAAACACGTATCGACCTATCATTATCGTCCATCAATTAATTCGCTCTATTAATCCTTTTAACACGTGTTGCCCTGGACACTAAGCCTTGTAGTTTTGAAAACCTGAAACGCCGTCCAATACTTGGTCGGTTTTTGTTTGGCTGTGCGTCATCTATCACCAACAAGGACCATTAAATGAGAACAATGTATAGCTGCAACAATTGGCCAAAACTGTTGGCTGGCCTCTTCAAGATATTACTATTATGTTAGAGAACTTTTGGATTGATGAATGAGGAATATAGTCTAATCAATACTAGACAAGTGTTTCTTCTGGCAATTTCAATATTTTCAGCTTTCTTTGTTTATACTTATAAGTGATCCTAATCGGGAAATTTGAGAAAATTTGCTGGCTAATTCTTCAACAATACGAGCTTCATTCCCCTTGTATTCTTACTTACCAAATGTTATGTCCAAATTTAATAATGTTTCCAGCGTTATGGTCAACAATGTCTTTTATGAAACATTGAATCATATATATATATATGCTTGTAAAAGAACCAAAGATTTACAATTGTGTTCTCTTGATATTATTCTCTTTCTTATATATAAATACTAAATACAACAAGTTATTAATATTAGTTCTATACCTGATAGCGTATGCTTTTGAGTCAAGTGGTTACTTAACATGATATTAGAGTTAAAGGTTATAAGTTCAAATCTTCTTAATACTTGTATGTCTTGGTAATTATACCCACTCAGGATCTATTAAAACTTGAAAATTATCATGAATTAAAAACTAAATATGTTAAATCAACATATAACATTTTTTTCTTTTCTCCTTTGTCACATATGGTAAAATTCCTGTATTTGATCTTTATAATAGATAGAATATGTACTGCATGAAAGGCAGCTATGAAAATTTGCTACTTTTGTCAGTAAATAGTACGCGGAACTATTACTTTAATACAAGTCTGATATTTGTATGCAAATATACCAGATTTGACTGCATACTTTTTTTGATTAAAGATTTAATAGTAAACAAACTTTTCACCACACAGTTGACTCAATAATAATAATAGGAATATAGGATCCTATTTGTTTTCCGCAAATGTTTACTTTTAAGCGTTAGAAATAGTCATAAATTTCAATAATTAACAACCATGAGAAAAATTACAACAAAAAGTCCAATTACAAGAGCAGATTAAAGGCTTATTTCGGTAGGGATAATAATTGAAACCAAACACAAGAATTTACAATTAGTAAAACTATTCTCAAGTAGACTCAGTGAAAAATCATATTCCAAAGTTACGTTAACTAATCCCAGCATTATTCCCTTACTGATTCATCGTACAATATTGATTAATATATAGTAATTGCGTCTCACAATGTAATTGCATGGAGGGTAAATCCAAAATGCACAAAAAATATATAAACTTATGAAGGACGAATAATATTGTATGTGAAACCATAACATAGTTACTTAATCACAGGTAAAGTTGCAGAATAATCAGAAGTTGAACAACATGATCCGACTTGAGAGAAAATTGCCTGCACGTACGATTTACAATAATACTTAAAAGGGTCGAAAGAGGACAGAGACGGGCAAAATCCTAAACCTCTCAAAAAGAAAAAAAGGGTAAAAAGTTGGCGGTGTCTGAGTACAGCATTTGGGTAATTGAACGTGGTCAACAGGTCAACCATGCAAAAAAAAAAAAGTACCAAAAAAACCCTTCTGCTATTTAACCACGCAGCGAAACAAGGTCATGGCGGTTGGTCTATGATTAAAAGAGGATTGAAGGCCTTTTGTTCCTCTCACAAGTCTTGGGAAAACAAATTGTAACCAGAAAAAAAAAAAAAAATCTAGAGTTTATTCCTAGGTTTCTCCAAATCTAGCCAGATCATGGTAATAAATCTTCGCCGCATAAATGTTTCTTGTGTTAGATCATGAATTGCAATAGAGCTAGTCGTAGGTTTTTCACAAGATCCTTCACTGTCATGGCGAATTCACGGTCCATCTGCAATGCAATGACATGCTATTCTTGTTAGAATATTATCTCCAAGAAGCTTGAATATATCGCTACTTCTCTTACTCCATTGGTTCTCAAAATGAGTTGTTATTTTGATATAAACAAGAAAGACATTAACAGGAAGAACAATTTATACCTGTGCAACAATCGTTATGTCAAGAGTAGAGTTTCCAAATGCAAAGGCATTGCTATTGATGACAGTTAGATGGAGCTTTTCAACTTCGTTTAGTATGTTTACTAGACACCCTTTGCTCTGCTCGCAATGGATTCTAATGAGTACATCCCTATCTGAAACTCTGGCCTCGATTTCGGGGAGATATTGTTCGGATTGGCCATCAGAGTTCTCATTGGACGAAGATGCTTCATCATTGGTACAGATCTGAGATTTCTTTACAATAATCATTGACTCCATTGTCTTCTTTGTTGTCTGTTCCTCAAGCTTCTTCACGCGTTCTTGCAGTTGTTTTAAGTACTTGACAGCATCTCCTAGGACAGAAGCCTTGTCCGTCTGCAAACAAACAATATTACATTAGATAATTAGGAAATAAATCTAAAATGGAAGTCACAGGTTTCATCTCTTCCTGATTTTCTAAATACCGGGAAGTTTGAATAGATGCATTGTTTAATTCAAAACAAAACTAGTGTACAAGTGTAAGTGTAAATTGTAGCACCCAAAATCCAATACTTCTAAGAGACAACATAGAGCAACTAAGATGGACGGGATACGGATGTGTCTCAGCCAGAATCTCACATCGCCTAATGCTAGAAGATCACTAACTAAAAGAAATTGTCCATCCATTAATACAATACCCAAGAACAAAACTATAGTTATACAATTTAAAAACTCGATAACTAGGGCCAGCTAGAACTCTAGCTTAATTTGTTTTGCATCGAATTACAGTATTCGTCAATCACATAACACATATATGGAGAGCTGGTAAAAAGAAAATTTGAACTTGTACCTTCTTGAGCCCAGGAACAAGTGCCGAAAGAGCTATGAAGCGTTGGTTGAGTTTTTCTCGTCTCTTTCTTTCTGCTATTACATGATCCTGAGCATTTATAGGACTCCTTGTCGTTGAAGCAACCCTCTTCGTCTCCTGCAGATATTTGGAAGAACGAAACTGGTTCTCATGTTGCGAACCGTTTGAAATAGAAGACAAGTGGAAATTTCCATGAGACCCAGCTGCCAGCTCGTTCTTAGAATTCATGGAATACTTTAGACCATAGATTTGCTGAGTAGTAGAAGGAGATGTGATTGAGTTATCAAAAGAAATAATTTGGGAAGACGAAGAAGGTGAATCCTTTTGAGTGGCGTGTTCAGCGGTGCAAGAGTTCCAGGTATTGGTCTTCAGCTGTTTCGTTGGCCTCACAATTCCGGCAGCAGAAGGTTCAATGTATGAATTGCCACTGCTGTTGATTGTGCTTCCGGGATAATAGCTTTCAGAAGAAAAAGATTGAAAATTGAGCCCATCTAGTGTGTAATCTAGTGGGTTCATTTGGTATTGATTGAAGAAGGTGGAGTCCTCCAATCCCTGCAAATCAAAACAACAGAAATAAATTTTATTACACAAGAAACAACTTCTTCGATCACTTTTAAAAAAAGAAAAAAAATAAAGTAGTTAAACGAAGTTTTTGAGAGAAATTTTAAAAACTTTGATGGCTTTTATAATAGGCTAATTTACCTGTTCAGATATCCATTTAGCCGATGCGATTTCCATTAATAGCTCCCGCTATTTTGAAGACGAGGACCTTACAGCTCTGAGAGATTAGACAAAGACAACCAAAATTTAGATATGAAGCACTGAGAAGATAGTTAATATCTTAAACTTCTCAAAGTTCAAGATAATTTCTAGTATGATCTATATGGTCATCTTTGCTTTTCAATTATCTATAAAAGGAAAATAAAAAAAAAAGGGAAGAAAAATAGGGGACCATGTATGTAAATGTGCTTAAAAGTTCAGTTTTGGACAACGAAAAAGTGAGAAAGCACAAGAAAGAAGAAAGAAAATAGAGGAAAGAGAAACTCCTCTAACCTACTGATAAACGAACGAAAAGGATTGTATCTTCCGAAGAGTAGATAAAAAAACGATAGAAGATCAACCTGGAAAGTACTCTAAGAACAAAACTTCATAGTTCCCAGGAAACATCAATCTAGAACTCTAAGAACGAAGCATCATATCTAGCAGATCTTGTTTATGACAGTCAAAATCAACTATTGATTTGGATCTTCAGATTTCCCGGATGTTAAAGAGTACTCAACCACACCACAGACAGCTGGAAGAAAACTCAATATAGAGTTTAAGCTTACTTCTTACCTTCTACAAAGATTTGAAGAAAGAAAGCATTCGTTTTCGATAAGAGAGAGGAAGACCTTCAGTGTTTTATATATATAGTAATTTGGCGAGTACTGATCGCGTTTCATATTATACTACAACAATTTTGTACATGTTCACACGTGAGAAAATGTTTTCTCCTTTATAATTTTTCCAATAAACACTGTTCACTTGAAGGCTTTTTCTGAAGAAAGTCGCCTCTCCCTCATTAATTTGGTCATGCCTATCTGATCTATTACCATTTTTTTTTTAATTTTCTACAAAAAAAGGAGTATTTTGGATTTCATTAGTGATGTTGTGGAAGGACCAAGTGTGATATCATATTTCACTCATCAGTACTATTTGTATATAACAATTAAATTGGTTAAGTAGATGTAGATATGTATGTACACTTTAATTTTCACCATGAAAGCAGCTACAGAAAACTTTTAGGTCGAGGATTTGGATGTGCATAGATCTTTTTCTTCTATTCTTTATTTCAGGGGTTAGTTTACATAGAAGTGGTTTATTTTTTCAACCATTACAGCTAACCACAAATTAACTTGATTGATTTTGTTAGAAGTAACATGTGAGACTTTACTTTCAACTCAAGAAGGGAAATACCCAATTAATCGGCAGCTGTTGATTGCACAACCAATGATAGACGAATAGTAATTAGAAAGAAGAAATGGAGTTGTTGCGCACGTGGGGAATTTCGAACCCGGATGGAAGGATCACTGTTCAGCTTTTGTTGTACTGGGTGTCAGAGTCGATGGCTCCAAAGAAAGGTACAAGAATGGTCAAATGAACACGGTTCCATTTTCGCAGGAGAACCAGCTTTTGCTCTTCCTGTCGGCAATGATTAATCTCTAATTACATCAACCCACATAAGTAAAACATAAAAAACTTGAAAATTTTTGATAAATTTTGATTTAATTAACCAAAATGGATTATCTAATTAATTAAGAGAATCTCATTTTGGGTTTGTTTTGTAGATTATGATCCAATCAGGAAATGGTCAAAACTGTTGAAATAGATGATGGAAACATGATATTTCTGTTGCTTTGATCGATTTGAGATCTAACTAAAATATCACTATTTATTAATTGATTTTGAGATTTAATTTGATTCAATTCCTCACGGTTCCAGCTCACCCATTCTAATCTTTAGTGGTCGGTGGTCCCTTATCAAGATGTATAGTTTATGTATTCATTGGCTACAAAGGGATACCAGATATGTATCATTTGGCTAAACATCAAGAGTGTGAAACAAAACCAAAGGAAACGAATGAGAACAACCAGCCGCAACATACATTCTCTGGGTTCATCTCTACACAATTTCATCCAAATTCCTTCTCTTATAACGTACACAACAGTCTGTTCGAACCAAAAATTCATAAATGATTACTCTAGTATTTATTTTTCTTTCCTCTTTGTTTGATAAACATGGATCTATTTCTTTTTGTAGTTTCCTTCACTTAATTAATTAACTAATTAAGTATACTAGTAATACATAATTAGCTGTAGTTTTCAACTGGCTGAACACATGATTAACGTGGTTATTAGAAGGCTTAGTTGTTGTAATTAATTGTTTAATCGATCCAATGATGACAGGGCCATGTCATAAGTTTAATGTCACTAATCCGCAAAACTTGCGCTGGCTAGTCATCGGTATTAATATATAGTCGTAGTCAACAATCAACATAATATAAAATTAATTAATTGCCCATTTGGGCGGAAAGTAATCAAAGAAACTTCAGGAAAAGGCAACTTGAAAACTCTCCATTTTTCTTGGATTTATCCAAATTAAGAAAAGATTGTTATTTCATGGGTGACTAAGCTTTTGTTGTTTAGTGTTTTCGATGCTTTTATTTTTCAAACTCGAATTAATATATGCTTTAAGCCATCTTCATGTAAAGACCAAGATGGTATTGTTTACATTTTGATTTCTTTTTGACTAATTAGAAAATAACTTTGGAAATTACGAGAGAGTAGAGACACGTACAATAACATGATAAACGTGGTTAATGTAAAGCTGATTAGCTTTTTTATTCAAATGATTTTATCTCTGGTCAATTATTCTAATTCAACTTGCAATACTGTATACACTCGATTCTTTTCTTTTTTTTTTTTAATCTCAACTTTACTGAAAGATCACCTATAAATTAACATGTTACATACCAAAACATCATTTCACATTACTAAAATATCATTCGACAAAAAATAGCTAATTGAAGGATACATGCGGAGAGATTGTCTTCGACAGCATCTTCCAAAGAAGTAAAAAGAAAGGAAGAAAATAAAATAAATAAGAACGGGAAAACTATACAATATTCCAATGAGCTCACTAGCTCCCGTAGTAAACACCTTAATTTATTTTCCTCGCGTTAATGCCGCTTTGACATTCTTGGCCAAATTATGAAGCGTATGATCTGAGTGATTCGAAACTCAATTTGATTACATGGGAACACACTAAGTCAATTAATCTAAATTGGTGAAAGGAATATCATGATTAATGGAATATTATAAAACCTAGCCATATACATGGTTTTATTATATAATATCATCAGTTTTGTTCATTTTTAAAAATTCTTCAAAAAAAAAAAAAAAAAAATTCCTACAATGAAGAAAGAAAAATGGTAGTATTCGTAGTAGTATCTATAATTTTTTTTATTAGATCTGATATTTGTAATATATAGCTTTCTCTATACTAAGATTCTCAAAATAAAATGAATAGGTACATAATCTATGATCCTATTTCTTATTATATTTAATACGAATTGTGATATTTTAAAGCCATAATTAAATTAAAACGATAACTTGCGAAGAATACCCAACCATCCATCGACTTGTGTATCATGTCGTAGCTATCTGTTTCAGCGGCCATTATTGCTTGTTAGATGGACCAATATTTATTAACAATGCTAGTGTTCACATGCATGGTGCATCATTTTGAATTTTAGTTGCGCAGATCATAACCAGCTTTAATTATGAGCATTTTCTCATTTGATGTTGGCTTAATTTAATCCCAATCTGCCTGTGTGCGTAGTTCTTTTCCACATTGACTCTAACAACATCCTCTAACCGAAATTTGAAAATGGTTATCAAAATTGGAGAAAAAAAAAAAAGAAGAAGAGGAAATTAAGGTCTAGAAAATTATATAATAAGATTAAGAAATTACCATAAAGAAAAAAACTTGCATAGACAAATTATGAGCAATATGTAGCCTTGTAAGTATAAACGCGCTATTGAGCGATGGCGGCGTTGACTCAAAACTCTAAAACTACTATCGCTTTTTTCATGCCGTGCTAGAAATAAAATACTGAGTTAATCCCATTTTCCCGGAAACATTGGCGGGCTTTGGCTGATAGCTAATGCTTCCTTTTCCTCTTTACCATTATCATGGCATCAAAAGCTCTTCCTAGTCAACAATTTGTAGCAGGTGAATCAATAAAAAATTAAATATTAAACCGTACGAAGGCAAGTACTTGTTTTCTTTGTTACACCAAACACTTAACTTTCATAGTTTATATATTAGCTACAACTTGGCTGTCGAGTGGATGCAAAAGAAATACGTAATTTGAACATTTATGAAAAACGTACTTTCCTCTACCAATGTCAACCGCTGCCTGGCTACCGCTAGGCGCTGGCACCCTTTCGAAGGATGAGATGAGAACACGGTTTTGAAAGGAGATCGTGGAAGAGATGAAGTAACGTTATGGTCAAAATGTGTACTCGGATTCGAGGAGACTTGCGACGAGTTGATGCCATTATTCATTTACCCATTATTATATACGCAAAGTAGGTCAATTATTGATTTTGAAACCCTAACTAGGGCTAACCTCATTTGTTACGAGTGGTAATACCTACCGAACGTATTCAACTTGCAAAAAGAAAAAAGGTCGTCAGAAGAAGAGAACATTAACACCGTGCATTTGTGCAGCTCCTTACTTCATTTATTGTTGGTACATGTAAAGAAAAGGGACAAGAAGTCTAAATTATACTTTAATTTTATTTTAACAATGTGCATTTCAATTATTGGCTTCATGGAGAGGTGTTTGTTTTAACTAGGACGAGTGGATGTCAAATAACTATATTTATGCTTGGGGACTTCCAACTTTCGATTAGGTATTTTGAATCGGAACTTTTTAATCACATTTTCTAATTAACACTAAGACATTCTCGATCTCTCTTGTATTGATATTTGTTAGTATCAATCTAATTCTTTTGTTGTATATTTCTTAATAATTATCAATCACACAAATTATTGAGATCATTAAAGTTCATATGATCAGCAAAATACATTAATAATTTTGGTCCTTCTTTCAAACATATGTGATATGTTTCAGCTTTTTTAACTGTCTAGAAATGTGTAGCTACCCACTCACGAATACCCAGATAAATTAAAATCAATTTGTATTTTGACCATGCCAATCAACCCAAAATAGATCACTCTACAAAGCTTTGTTCATATATAGAAATAAGTACATCACAAATTTCAGTCTATCTATATTTCTTAATTAATAAATTAACAATAGCTTATATATATATATATGCTGCTCAACAATGTGAAGTTTCATATATTCCTTCAAAATCAATCATCTAAACTCATAAAATTTTACTATTTGTTGTACCTTGAAGATGAAAAGATATATTTATAGTTATTTCTTTCAAAATCACACCAATCAACCCAAAATAGATCACTTTACGAAGCTTGGTTCATATATAGAAATAAGTACTTCACAAATTTCAGTCTATCTACATGTCTTAATTAATAAATTAACAATAGCTTATAATATATACTGCTCAACAATATGAAGTTTCACATATTCCTTTAAAATCAATAATCTAAACTCATAAAATTTTACTATTTGTTGTACCTTGAAGATGAAAAGATATATTTATCGTATTTCATATTGTCAAGGAATTAGATCTTAGACTAGTTTATAAATTTTGGTTTCCTCTAAAACAAATTATTTTTCACGAAAAACGTTTTTCGGTGAAACCTATTAACAACATGGCAAGAGGAAAGAAATATTGACCCAAACCTATAGGCAACATTGCTGTAGAGAAAAGAAATAATGAAAGTTTTTTCTATATAGACTGTTATATTTGAGATAAAATGCTATTAAGATAATATGTTTTTCTTTTTAAAATTTATATAGATTGTATGTAAATATAATAATTATATTCTTTTAAAAAAATATGCAGTGCTAGCAAGTGGAGACACAAATTATGGGAACCCACATCCTTGATCAGAAGAGGCAAAACTGCCACTAGATAAGATGAAGATAACAATGCATTCAGTAATCTCACATGGACTTCTTGAAGAACAATCCAACATGAAAGACGAACATCAGTGGCATCTGCAAATTTTGCTACTCAGCCTTTAATTTATATCTAAATTATCCAAATAATAAATATATGCAGTGGCCAGCTCGTGTATACATTATGAAGAATGGGCTGATCAATAATATCTCCGCATACATATACCCATCTCCTTAGTAGCACTTACGCGAAGCCATCAACATAAATATAAATAACAATCTAGCAATAACCCAGATGAAATTAGAAAATAAATTGTTACAATGTGAGTTCAAGTCACAAGTTACATTGAGAAACGTGAAACAACAAATCACAACTCCATCACAGTTTACAAAGGGGTCTCAAACAGATGCCAAAGAAACAAAGTCTACTAAAAACCCTCAAAAACTAAATAGATGAAAGCTCTGAGAGAAACTGCCTGTTCATCTCTCTGTAGAAACGTATATAGACCTTGAGCAAGCATTTTCAAATCTAAAGCCCCTCTTAAAAACTCCCTAGCCGCAGGAGATGGGTAATTCAACGTGGTCATCAGCAAGTGAATTAACCACGCAAAAACAAGAAGAAAAAACCCGCCATGCAGGAAAACAGGCATTGAAAATGGTAGACATGGTCGAAAAAGAGGAGATTTACAGGCCAAGTTTCTCTCAAAAGATCTAAAAAGTGAATTTCAGCTAAAGATAGAGTTAATGATCCTAATGTACACAGACTTTTGATCTACACGTCGATGAGAATATTGAAACGTTTGATGAACTCAACTAGTGAACGTAGTCATCGTGTCACATAAACTTCAACAAAGCCAATCTTAGGTCTTTCACAAGATCCTTCATTGTCATGCTGAACTCTGCGTTCTTCTGTAAATTAAAAAAAAAAAAAAATGAAACGGAAATCGACTGTTAATGTGTGTGTACCGATCACTAAATGTATTGAAAAAGATAAAAGAGGGAATCAAACGTTACCTGAGCGATTATGGTTATGTCAAGAGTAGAATTTCCAAATGGCAAGACACTGGTATTGACAATAGAAAGATTAAGCTTCTCAACTTCGGTTATTATTTTTGGTAGGAACCCTTTTTGTTTCTCATGGTGGATTCGAATGAGAACATCCTTGTCTGAAGCTCTTGCTTCAATTTCTGGGAGTGCTGCATCGGAGGTACCATCAAAATTCTCATCACATGATGACGATTCTTCCTCCGTAGACACCTGAGACTTCTTCACGAACACCACGGATTCCACGGTTCTCTTCTTGGTCTGTTCCTCAAGCACCTTTACACGTTCTTGAAGCTCTTTCACATACTTTATAGCGTCTCCAAGAACTGAAGCTTTGTCCATCTGCAAAGGAATATAAAAAGTGTATGTATATAATTAAGGTTTTGGACAATAATTAAAGGCTAATTTTGATTATATTTCACCATGTTAAAGAAAATAAAACGAATTTGAAGATGAATATATGATATATGGTACCTTTTTGAGGCCAGGAACAATGGCTGAAAGAGCTATAAAGCGCTGGCTGAGCTTTTCTCTTCGCTTCCTCTCGGCCATTATGTGATCTTGAGCCAGAGCAGGACTTCTGGCCATGGAGTGACACCTTTTGGTCCCATGATTGACTTTTGCTGCATAATTTTGGCTCTCCAAGGAACCCTTTGAAACCAAAGGTTGGAAATGAATATTTCCAGGAGAGGCTGCCTCGTCCTCAGGCTTGAAGGAGTAATCAAGATTATTTTTATACAAGTGCTTAGGGTTGGTAGTGGTAGGTGGTGAAGTGCTCGATTTCTCAAAAGAAAGGAAGTGAGAGGTTGGAGAAGAATGATTTAGGGAAACGTGCTCGGTGGTGGTGCTAGAGTTCCAGCTGTTAGTCTTGAGCTGTTTCGTGGGTTGCTCAAAGCTTGTCTGAGATGTTTCATTAGAAGAACCACTGAAAGTTGCAGCACTAGTGGAAGCGTTCCTGGTGGTGAAGATAGGGTAAGAAGAAAAGCTCTCGGAAGAGAAAGATTGCTTCATGTTCTCTTCAATCGCAGCTGCTATGTCTTGTGAGCCTGTAAACTCTGCAAGAGAGTCCATATGGCATTGATGGATGATGTTATACTCATCCATTCCCTGTAAATCACAAAACAAATATTAAAAAAAAAATCAGTCACAGAAAATGAAGAATAACCTTCTTTATTCTTATTCTTTTTGGGGGGGGGNTAAAAAAAAGGAAAAAAAGAAGCAACTCTAGAAATCTTATACCAGTTCAGATAACCATTTGGCTGATGATGCATCCATTTTTCAGCTTCCCTCTGATAAGATTTGTTTAGATGACCCTGAAAAGATTACGGCACAAATTCTTAAGACATGAACACATCAAGCATGTAAATTAATAAAAAGAAACAGAAAATTAATCTAACAAAGCCTAGATTAAAACATAACAAACCCTTTGATCCTCAAAAGGCTTAAAAAGTTCCTTACTAATATATATGTTTATATATATAGCTTCATAGAAAAGGAAATAGTACAGCAGCTTTAAGGAAATTGATGAACTCGTCAAAAGATGAAAATTCTGATGGGACCCTAAGAAAAGATACCGAAAACTCCAAGACAAACCAGCGAAGAAGCTGCTTACCTTCTCCCTTCTTCTACCTCTAGCTAAGCTGGCTATTCCTTTCCAACAAAGTTGAAAATAAAACGCCTCCTTCTCGTGCTCTTATAGTCGTGTGTGATCCATCAATTCTTCCACTGCCCATGTGTGGAACTTTTGTCCTCATCCTCTCATTTCACTATTCTAATAACTCTCTCCTCCATTGACGTGAGATGGAACCCTAAACCTTCACTTTAAAATATTTCCAACTTGCTATGGAAGAGATTGCGAATCAATGAAAACATGAAAACAAATATTATATTTTCTATCATAGCCTACCAAATTGAAGCCGGAAAATTGGAAAATTGTTGAATTAGTCGTTTAGTCCCCAACCAGCTTTTAAAATAATATTCGATCATCAGTTGATGCACTCTGTATTATTTTATTTTAGTTTGTTCTTAAAATATTTTATCATCTCTGTATTATTTTATTTTTGTTTGTTCTTAAAATATTTTATCACCTCTGCATAAAGAAAGGACCTCTCACAGACATCGAGGCCCATTTCATCAATGATTACAATTGCAGTCATATCATGAAGGTAAACCTCTTGCTTTGTTCAACGTGTGAAATTAGAGAAAAAACAATACATTGGAAACTTCTATAAGCGAAATCTATTAAAAAATAAGATATTATTTTAACAATTATATATTAATAATGAGTAAGAACATTTTAACTTAAAAATTTGATATTATTTAAAAGTCATTCTTTTTTTTATCCGAAAATAAAAAAAAATTGTTCAGTTAACATAAAAAAAATGACATTCAATTGCTTTTTTCATAATTATGAATTATAATAGATCAAATATTATAAATAAATATATAAATTACATAAAAAAAATTAAGTTAAAATAACCTAATTCATGTATTATTAATATATCTTGAATTTTGAAAATCAATCTTTAGTTTCCATTTTTTAATTCGTTTTTCAGTAATAATTAATTTAAGAAAAAATGTTGAAAAACATATAAACACATATATTAAAAATAATTTCTAATATATAGAAATTAGAATTGCTTGGAGTATTCTTATTTATCTTCACACTTATGTCCTTTAACCTTCGACTTTGATTTTATTTTTTAACTTCATGCAATTATATTTCACCTAAATATCCATGTAGGTTGAGTTTATAGGGTGGATATATTAATAAAACATGGGTGGGGTTGTTTGAACCCTTAAAATTCTTCTATACACCACTCTTTTCAATAACATTTATTTTGATAAAATTACTTTAAGACTTTTAATACTCCTAAACGCTTCTTCTTCCTTCCATTCTGGCTTGAACGCAGGTTTAACTTCACTTTACCTAACTCCTATTATCAACTAATCTATTTTAAAAACATTGCAATTTGAAATCAAATTACCACAAACTTATAAACTCTCAATTTTCAAAAGCAATATTAATTTATTATTCTTTTGATTAAGAAAATTGCAAAATTGAATTTACTTTCTTTCTAAGAGATTCTAGTTTCTCTAAGAACTTCTATCAAATTAAAAATTAATTTTTTTATTGATAAAAAAGTCACCATTTATATACAGAGACAAAAAATAATTAAGAATCTTTAAATTAAACTTTTCACCAATAAAGTAACTCATATTAGTTTTAATTAGCTCTCATAGGGTTATTTTTTATTTTAAGGGGGTGTTTATATTAAATATTTAGAATTTAACATTTAGAAGAGGGTATAGTCAGGAAAGGGGTGTGAAAAGGAGTTTTGGGGGTGGGGTTCAAATAGCCCCACCTATAAAACACTCCCTACAATTATTTGAAGTAAATGATTTTATTACTAAAATACTTTTGAAAAAAGTTACTTATAAACAAAGGTTATGACTATTTGGAACCCAAAATTTCTCTATACACTTTTTTAAATAAAATTTATAATACTAAGGGCCAGTTTGGAAATGTTTTTGCTGTGAAAATAAGTACTTATTTTCACATCAAAAGCAATCTAACACATTTAAGAATGCTTTTGGAACTGCTTTAAAAATAATCTATAAGTTAGTTTTATAAAGAAGTTTAAAAATACGGGGTTCTCTACTTTTGGAGGACTAATTATACTTTTCAAATACAAAAAGTCAGAATTATCTTTATAACAAAATTGAAAAGCACAAAATATTATGATTATATGGTTGACATATTATATTAAACATGATTTTTTACAATTAATATTTATTGAATTTAACAAATATATATTCTAATTATAAATTTATTTTATTTTACATATATTTATTTAATATGCTTTTATAAAGTTTAAATTATTTTATAGATATAAGTCTATTTTGGAATTATAATATTAATTTTAAATTATTTTTTGGTATTGAATTAAATTAAAAATAATTTAAACTTTGATTGGCTATTCAATTCATATATTATTCCTTTAATTAAGTTTTTAAAATATTATAAATTTTTATTATTTGTATAGAAATTATTAGAAATAATTCAAAAAAAAAAAAGAATATTAATAATTAAAGATTATAAAATTATAACACACATATCTATTTTGGTCATTTACACATAATAAAAGTAAAAGCAACAACAATCCCAAACATCTCTATCTTTTTTTTTTAATTTTTTTTAAATTATTTACCAAACACCTCAAATTTATTTTATAAGCTGCTTTTTATCTTGCAAAGCAGAAAGTGCTTATTTTCCTAGTAAAAAAAAATCACAAACTGGCCCTAAATTGTTCTTAGATAAAATTAGTTTAAAAGACTTTCAATTCTTCCTAAACTTTTCTTCCTTCTATTTTGTCATGAGTGCTTAATTTCTCTCATTTGCATATATATTTTAAAAACAGCTTCGATTCAAAGCAAAATACAACAAACATGTTAACTTCGAGTTTCATAATCAATTTTTATTTACTAGATTAACAAATTATGAAATTGAATTTACTTTCTCTCTTTAAAAACTTCTATCGATTAAGAATTAACCACTTTTTATTGATAAAAATAATGAAAAAAGAAAATAAACAATAATAAAAGTTCACCTAACGATATACAAAATACAGAGATAAAGAATGTTTAAGAATCTTGAAATTCAACTTTTGTTTAATCATGTACAAATAGAGAGATAATTCAAGTTTAATAAGTTTTGGTTTATATAAAGTTATTTTCTGATTTTAAAAGGGTGTGTAAATTAAAAGTTTAGTTTTCAATTTTTAGAAGGAAGTGTATTGAGAAAAGAGTAATACTATGAGTACAAAATTTTGTGTACAAAGTGATGTGGTATCAAGTGAGTGGTCAAAATAATAAATCAGTATTTATTGTTTTGACTTTTATGTATTTATCTTACTATTCACTTGATATCATATTATTTTGTATTCATAGCATTACTCTTGAGAAAAAGGATGTGGAGGGGAGTTTTAGGGGTTCAAATGGTCGTACCCAAATTAATATACCAAATTGAAATACTTTCTATACTTATCTAATAATTAAACACCTACTTAATTAATTATATTTATAGATCTTAACTGTTTTTTTTTCCTCCATCAAACAACTCTCATAAATGCACAACTTATCTAAATTCCTACTGTTAACTATTTGCAATATTAACAATGTACAAGCAGTATGGAAAAATAATAAAAGTGGGATGATGATCAGGAGCCTATGTATCAAAACTCCATACATAATTGATTGCTTTTCAAACTGAAGTCTCTCTCTCTCTCTCTCTCTTTTAATAGTGTGTTTTGAAATAGATATGATTTATAAATCTTGATAAAGGTTTACAATTGAATATTAAAAGTATAATTTTATGCTTCTTATTTATTTGTTTTCTTCTTGGGTCATAAGTTAAGAGTTCAAAAAATGAGAAGTATATTACACTATATATACAGGGACAGAAAGTTACTCAGATTGGTAAGTAATCTGTCCAATTCCTAAATCAATGCAGCCCAGCTAGGCTGTCACAAGCCAATTGGTTTTTGCAAATTGCAAGTTCCAACAGAGGTTAATGAGGCAGCTACTTCATGCATGGGATTGAAGATGATGAATTAATGACTGCAAATAATCACCACTTTTACTCACCACTTTTACTTGTTCATGAACTTGCAATTAATGCAAGTTTTGGTGCGTGCCGTTGAAGCTTTTTGATTGCCTATGTGATGATATCTCCTCGTAATTAAGAAAATGAAATAACACAAGGATGAAATTAAAGTGCTCGTCAATTCCAAGTAATGAACAGCATTGAGTTGAGAAATCAATGAAACTGTTTAAGCACGTGGTAAGTTTAACTTACTGGCTATATCGGCTCTTACAATAATAAATTTATTAGATAAGAGCCAACTAAGTTTAATTACATCATGTGAGGAAGTACAATTAGAGAATTCCACTACTGCCACGTTCGACGCTTCGACAATTGGAGCATGTGCTCAAATTTATATATTAATTGACGCATAGAAATGGACATCTATTTGTATTGGTACAGAAGCCATTATTTCTTAATCACACAAAACTCTATGCCCACGAGCTAAAATATTATTGAAATCTCATGTGTTGCCAATTCACCATTTCAAGATTAGTGAATTTCACATGTTACATAAAAAGACAACAAACACGTCGCTGTTTCTGTTTCCTTATCTAACATTTGTTTCCAAGTTGTTTTCATATATGTAGAGTTATCAATTTGTTTCTTAATTCATTGAAATCTACCAAACTGAGATTCTTTTTTTTTTTTTTTTACAATTTAAAACTTAAATGGGACAATTCCCATAGCCTATCTACTGATCCTCAACCCTAGTTTTAACGGGAATGTCATTTCAAGAGACCTTTTGTATGTTACCAATTAACCTAGATAGTAATTCACAGACTTGTCTCATGATATTCATCAAACCCCTTATTCAGATTTCTTTAATATTTTCATTTCAAGTAAAAAAGGAAGAAGCAATCCATGAAATGCGATTGAAGACACCTCAAAGTTTGCAAAGTTTACTAGTTACGATCTGTGGCTTCATCAAGTAGGTTTAAACTAACTATATATATATATATATATAACACTGACATCTCAGAACTACCAACTGCTCCCATAATAATGTGGTGATGAGAATTCATTGGCGGGAGCATGGTAAGATTCTCGTTATGTGATAGAGATTGTCAGGCAACTACCGATTGATTTTGCGTGATCTTTGGCCGATTAATTTATTTTCATGATAAGGTCCACTGCCTTATCTTGCCAGTCCAACCAATTCATAGATAAGACAGCACAAACTCTTTCAACTGGACCTTCTGGAGAGTAGTCAAGAGACCTTTATGACTCCTGCTCTCTTGTGTGCCCTTGTGCTGTTAGATAATTTCATTAATATTTGCCTTATCCAAATTTGAAACAACAACAATTTTTATTTTCTGCTATGCTTTTCGAGTTGTAAAGCGCCAGCTTTTGAAAGAAACGAGACCCTGATTGTAGATTATGTTGAATAAAATATAAAACTTGCCATTATAGACCATGCCTGTCCTTGCAATAACCCTGATTAATTATAGGATTACCTTTAGTAAGTTTCTAATTAACTTTCTTTAAAAGAATATCTTAAAAGTTATTGGGAAATTTTTCAAATTGAGCCTCTTCTTCTTCTTTGAATACCCAAATGTGAAAAAACTAATTAAGATCTAAATAACTAACAAATAGTTTTGACTAATAATTGTATTACTGATAACCCTATTAGCAAAAACTCTACTTGGAAAATATTCTGCCAAATCGAATCTAATAAAAGTTATAGCCAGTTACAAAAATCTCTGTTGGACAATTGTTACATTTGTATACGAAAAACAAGGCATAAAAATTTATAAACCCATCAATGCGGGAAGTCGAGTGCCCACATTGCCAGGCTTGATCCAGGGAAGAAAAACAAGAAAAAATTACGGATGTACCACGTGGAGGGCAAATGCTTAAGCTGGAAAAGACAGGGAAAGTCAAGGAAAATTGAGTAGATGATCCTCAATAGATATTCAGGATATAATGGTTAGATCGATATCTTTGGTTTAATTTAAACAAAAGGGTTAGGAGCATCTGGTAGTTAATTATTCATCCGCACGAATGGGGCACTAAGGTTGTTGAAGCCCTAGTTTTCGTAAGACAACCTGGCAGTGGCATATTATATCACAGAACAAACTTTGCTCGACTAAGTACCATTTTGTCTTTTATTGGTCAGCTATAATAGTTTTGTGCTCCTCTTATTCGGTTTCTAAGCTCCACCACTTCCCCTTTTGGTGGAAAGTTGCAGTGTTGTTGGGTATACAACCCACCACAGCAGGGCTCCAGCTCTACAACAAGAATAATCAATGTAGTCTTTTTTTGTGTTAAAAAAAAAAAGTACAAATTCTGATCTCACACAAGATTGGGTGTTGTTACAAGCATATATTAAACGAAAGGAAAAATACTGAAAAACTTTTCTATCCTAGTAAAAAGTATATCGTTAATATTAACATTGGTAAATCGAATTAACAAAACGTGAAAGCTTGATAGAGACCCATCCAGCAAAGTTACTATTGAGTAGGATCATGAAAAAAATATGCTTACAGATTTTTCTTTGAATAAGTGAATCTGACAACTTATATAGCCTAATTTCATTAGCTGAGATCTAGAATGTACCAAGTGGTTTTTTAGAAACAATAATAATGACAAGCAAATCCATAAAATCATGATATATGTCCACTAATGAATTATCAAGATTTGAGATACATATGAACTGGTCTATAAATGATATGGCTTTTTCTACGAAGTATTCAGGACACACACTAGAAAGAGAAAAACTAGAATATCTTTATTGTTTTATACATAAAATTTTACTGACTTGATCGTCAGAGGATCAATGCCATTGAAATGACCGACAATCTTTGATATTGTTTCTATTTACAGTCGTTAGAATCTGAAGAGAAAGGGAGAACTAGGAGAGCGAGAATCATGAATTAGTTACAATTTTCAAAAGAAGCCAACCCAAACTACCGAGCAGCTTATCCAGTTCAAATCTTCACTTATTTATCCGTTTCAACGTACAAGAGCAGATTTCTAAACCGTGTGTTAATTTTTTATTGGTGTAGATTTCCAGCATCAACATCAAAAGGTGTTAACATCAAACTTTAAAGATTTAGCTTCTACTTATCAGAACTGAAAGCAATTAATTTCCAAAATATAAATGAAAGATACAGATAGCAAGACCAAGACGGTTCACCTTCTTTACTAGGTAAATTGTAAATAGAACTTAGCATTACAGCATAATTACTATCAATATGATAGGTTACCATGAGACTGTTTTTGTTCATCAATTGAACAACTAGGACTACACTAGTACATATTGATCAAGGTCCCATGTCAATAAGCTCGTCCTCAACCTTTCACTTAAAAATTTTCTCTAGTAAGCCACTTCATGTCTATAACAAACAGCCCTGTACCAAGTAAGAGAAGTGTCACAAAATCAGAATGCAATCACAGAAAGCTATTGCAGAGTCAATTGGATTACGTGATGTAAATGACGGCATTTATTTGCACACGTTATTAAACGTAATTAGCCAAAAGAAAGAAAATCGATAGATATTCAATCTAAGAAACATCCACTTTTGGTCTCAATCAAAATGGGCGTTTATTACCTGTTGCCTTGTATGTGATTTACTCATCAACTGAAGTAGCCCCGGGAAATTGTTCGTAAACAAATTTTCCAAAACCAAACCTTGGAATGTAACCATAATGAAAATGATCGAGTTTCAATTTTCAAACTCTTTGATCAAACCAAGTTCGCATAGCCCATTAATAGCAGGACTTGCAGCCCAAGTTTTGAGGCTATCTTGGAAAACCTCGGCTACCAGGAAAGCTAGTTGGAAGAGAACAATCAAAAGAACAGGCACAGCTGCTCAGCCCTTGCTATGGTACTTCCCTTCTGAACAGTCCTTGATTGCCTCTCATGGACCTACAATCATAGAGAATAGGATGAATGATAATTCGCAAGTTTAAAGCATCTCTTTTACTTCTTTTCCTGATGATAATTTGTTTTCTTAAGTAGTGATACAACATGAGTAAGCTAGATTGGTTGCCAATAAGTTTGTTGTTAATTTCATAGGGGTCTAGCTCCGGCTATTCACTCTGCATAATTCAACCACTCTCTAGATGATAAATATCATAAATTCATAACCATAACATATGAAATCTAAGCTATTGAAAAGCACAACCTCTGTTTTGGAGTAAAACAATAACAAAATAACCTGAAGAAACAAATAATTGTTAAATTATGAACAAATCTTTAAGGAAAATGTTTCTGCAAGGACAATGGGTACTTTAACGACTGCTAGCTTGCTTCAAAGGCAAAAAGAAGTGATCAAAAGCACCCAAAAACATCTTATACGGTCTACATGTTGCGCCACGAACCTGGTTTTCACTTTGTAGTCTATTAACTTCTTGGTCCTCAATTGTCAACCGACAAATTACAATTCTCAGAACATCATAATCCTTTGCAAATGATATCTTCCGACTCATAGAGATGTTTAAGCATGTAACAGGCCTCTTTAACTTCCAAGTGTAGCTTTTTCAGTTCATCATAGATCTCAAACGATTGAGGGTGAGTTGGATCGCCAACTGAGAAAATATGAACCTCTTTGTCCACCTCAACCCAACTCTACCCTGCACTTTTCCTTATTCCCTTTTGTTGCATTAATTTCCTAACCTCAGCTATCTCAGCCCATAAACCAGCCTTGGCATACATACTCGCAAGCATTACATAAGTAGCCGCATTATCAGGTTCCATCTTGAAAAGCTGATTAGCAGCCTCTCTCCCAAGCTCTATATCACCATAAATTTTACAAGAGCTCAAGATGGAAGTCCACATAACATAATTTGGATCATGAGGCATATCCTCCATCAACTCCTTTGCCCTTTTGAGATGCCCATTCCTTGCATAGAGGTCAATTATGCAAGCATATTGATCTATATCAGGAAGCAGCCCGTAGTCCCTCCTCATCATGTTGAAATATTCCACCCCTTTGTCTAACAATCCAGCATGATTGCAAGCAGTTAGTACAGCAGTAAAGCAAATATTGTCTGGCACATAACGTTCAACAGTCACAAAATGGTCAAAGAGTTCCAAAGCTTCTAATCCTCTTCCACTCTGAGCATAACCCATGATCACTGAAGTCCACAACACACCATTCTTCACATATGTTTGGTCAAAAATGTAATGAGCCTCGTCAATACAGCCACACTTAGATTACATATCAATCAACGAACTAGCCACAAGCACATTACTTTCAGAACCCATTTTAATGACCAGACAGTGTACCTGTCTTCCAGTACAGTTAGGCTACTACAAGAATTCAAAATGCTTGTTAAAGTATAGTCAGTCGGCCTCAAATTATCATTCCTCATCTCCATAAATAGCTTTAATGCCTCTTCACCATGTAGGTTTTGAGAATACCCAGAAATCATAGAATTGAGTATAATATTATCCCTCTCTATAGTCTCATCAAACACCAATTTAGCATGATCTAATTCTTCCATGTTTTGAGTAACAGTCAACTAAAGCACTGACCACAAAACTGTTAGTATAAAATCCCAACTTGATAACATGGACATGGAGCATTATAACTTGTGCATACGCCTCGTCTAGACTTGTACATGCGCTAATAACACTAACTTAGGTAAAACAATTAGGTTTAACATTGGTACTAAACATCTTTTTAAACATTGAAATGGCTTCCAATCCCTCCCTATTTTGTGCGAACCAGTTATAATGAATGTCCACGATACCTGATCATGCCTTTCCATGCCATCAAAAAATTTTCTTGCATCTAGAATAACACCACACTTGGCATCTAAATCAACAAGCGCACTGCTCAAAAATAAATTTTCTGCATACCCATATCTAATTACACACGCATGGATTTGCAATCCCAAATGCCAACTCAGTGTTCTCGCACAAGAATTGAGAGCCGCACAGAGCATGAACCCGGTAGGCTTTGTTCCAGAGGCTATCAATCCACAAAAGGACACCAACGCTTCGGGGACAGTTCTATCCTGGGCAGGTGCTATATGGAAAACATTTTTATGGCCTCTCTGTCTCAAATCGCCACCTATAGAACTCGTAAACAACGAATCAGACAGCAGCACCTCACTTCTTTGAGGAATTTCGTCGAATAACTGATGTGTGGCCCGCGAACTGTGATTCCGACAGCAAGAATTAGAAACTTCCTGATGGAAGTAGGAAGCACACAATCTAATTGCACGATTGATAACAAGCATATTCAACTATTTAGAAACATCTGTATTCTCAACCCAAAAGAATTGACCCCTGGAGAACCAGCTTCCATAACTTTCAAACAAATACTGTTTAATTACTGCTAGATATTAGATGTTCAGTAAGCTGTGATCGTCTCTTTGCTATTGCTAGTTCTCCGTATTAACTAAATTTTTCTAAATAGTGACTCTTAACAATCAGGGGATTTTTTGCTGTATAAATTAGGAATTTCCCTTTGAACTCACAGGAATGAAATGAAACGAAACATTAGTATACTGTATACAAGTGAAATCTTATACAAATAAGGGGTAAAGATACGAACAGAAGTATTAAATATATATTTGACATGTCAACTTTTGCCCGCTGTTTTCCACCTGGTTCCCCAAACCATAGTCAACGAACCGTCCGTGCACAAGATTGCAGACCTTGAAACAGCACTCTAAAGACTATTTTCTCGTTTCTCATTATTTTTTTTTTTTAAAAAGCCTACAGCACTAGCATGTAGGTAGCATCGTGGCCTATCGTCAATGGCCAAGTGATTAAATAAATATAAACTTTTAACACTAAAGTACATATTGATCTCAAATAAAGAAAGTTCTGGGATACAATGGTAAGGACAAGGTAGCTACTAAATGAAGGTACATAATAAGAATAACTTGCAGCATAGGCATGTGACAGGAAAAAACACATACTTCAGCCAGATTAGCAAACTGTCTCTTCACTGGTGCGACAGATGCAATCATGTTACAAAATGTTAACTGAGAAGTGAATCATTCTTTTTCTTGAGTCCAGATCTTCACTGTCTTGTCATTGCCAAGTGCACCAGAGGCAATTATGTTCTCAGTGGGGTGACATGCCACTGATATAACCGTGTCACAGTGACCTTCCAATTTTTGAACTACTTTTCTGGACTGAAGTTCCCATAGATATACACAATTATCTTCAGAACCACTAACAATATACTTCCCATTCGTCACGGAAAAGGTGGATGAAATGCAGTACTTTGAATTCAAATGGCCAGAGTAGGTCTTTAAAAATTTTCCCCTTGAGAAGTTCCAAAGCCTCTGTTTACAGTACACACCAGATGCAAGTAAGATTACAGCACAGTAACGATCAAAAAGCACTGAGGAATAGAAATTAGAAGCCAAAATTAATTATCAGCTGTAAGAGTTAATATCCATTATCAACCAGAGCCATAAAGATGACATTACGTGGTACTTCATAATATTTGGGGAAAGTCCCTTGTACAAAGCTACAAGAATAACCAGAAGATGAACTTCTGAGACTATGTGGAATGTATGTCAACAAGTTGACAACACTTGACAACAGAGATAGCTTTGAGAACTAAAAAGGACTACCATCAACACGTAAATGGTATATATCCTAGTATTTTCAGTATTCAGCCAAAAGAACATCATAGCATCTGTTAATTTAGTTTGATGTGCACTAATCGCAAAGCAAAATAGATGCCATAATACATCCTCAAAATGAGATGGCAAAGTTAACATATCTTTTCAGGCAGCACCCAATTCCAATCAACTTCCAGTGACGAGCATATGATCATGCATAAAATCAAATCAGGCAACTGTGATTCAGAAATTCAACCTCTTCACTTGTCTCAATCCACATATCAAGTCTCTCATGTTTATACATTTACATGCAGCAGATAATTATAGTGGCAGGCAATAATATAAGTAATAAATCACACTTAAGGCATTCAACAATTTTTCCGTTAATAAGCTGAAAGCATAAATCATCCTTTACACTTACTGACAACACAGAAAGTTACCTTATTGAAAAAAAAAAGGCTAAGAAAATTTGTAGATAACATCTAAAGGATGAGTAGCACCTAGCTCTGAATGCAAATTTTATAAGAACAGACTGGTATGGAAATAACAGAGGTGCTGCTCCTCATAGAAAATTAGAAGAAATCTACAGACGATTTTGAAAAGTACAAATCTTGTGTAATCACAAAACAAAAACAGATCATTTATTTCGCAGCCTTATTTGCACCAATCGTTTCCATTTTGCAAAATTATTATTCTTCAAAATTGACTGCCCCACCCCAACTCCAATAAAAAAGATAATAAAAAACTGAATAAGATTTAGAAAAATTGGGAAAGAGAATCTAAAATAAATTTGTTCCCCATTTATCATTTACAGTCTTACAGAAAATAATGATGCCGCAGCCACTTTCTCATACAATGCTCAAATAACCATACCTATTACAAAGTTTAAATTTTATGTTACAATTCACATTTTGAAAAGTTTTACCTTCAATATTTCAAGTTTTCGGTTACACATTTACAAGTCTTAGATATCGAATACATGTTTCCTGTATCAATAGCTTTCAACTATGCCAGAAATTCACTTCAAAGTCTTTACAATATTTCAAAGTTACTGTATTCGAATATTAGCAAACAAAAAGAAGGGAGAAGGAGAGACTTACCAAATTATTATCGAGAGTCCCAACAAGAATGAACTTGCCGTTAGGCGAGAACTTGACATAGGAAACAGGCGGATTCTCATCATCAATGAGCGTCTTCATACAATGCCCCGTGCCCGCATCCCAAATCCTGCACAAGCCATCGTAACTGCTCGAAACAATCAGCGAACCGTCGCGGTTGAAGTCGACGGCAGTGACGGGATCGGAGTGCGCGGGTAAAACCTTAAGACACTTGCCGCTTTTGACGTCCCAAACCCTAACGGTCTCGTCGAAGGAGCCGGAGACGATCATGTTGGACTGTGGGTTGAAGTTGACGCAGAACACGTAATTGGTGTGGCCCTGGAGGGTTTTGAGACACTTGCCGGTGGAGACGTCCCATAGGCGGAGGTTCTTGTCGTCGGAGCCGGAGACGAGGAAGCGCGAGTCGGTGGAGAAGGCAAGATCGGAGACGCCTTGGTCGTGGCCGGAGAATTGTTGGAGAGGGGTAGACTCGGAATTGGAAATGTCGGAGAGAGAGTAGGTGAGAAGGGTCTTGTCAGCGGAGGAGGAAGCGAGTAAACGGCCGTCAGAAGAGAATTTAACAGCGGAGATGGCGCGTTGGTGGCCGGTTAGGGTTTGGGTCAAGGTGTAGGGCTTGAAGGGGTCTATGGGGTCTGTCGACATTATGATTGTTTTTGTGAACGGGAGGCTTTAGGAGGTATTCGAAATTGAGAGTAAGTAATGGCAGAGCCACAGGAGAGCACTAAAAATTTGGAGTTTTTCACTACTGTTCACTGTGTGGCTTGGCGGGCAACTGTTTGGAAATTGGAGAAAATTTTTCTGATAAATATAATCAATACGATCTATATCTCTTTTTATAAGTAGGATTTGCGTTCATAATCCGCTTAAGTTGGGGTAAAGTTCACAATCCGTATATCAAGGGAAATAAAAAAATTATTTAAATATCATTTTATAAATAAAAAATTATAAATAAATATGTCAATAAATATAAATGATTACTATCTTCTTCACCTTCTTTTCATAAATCCTAACTTTCACTTTCTTCAAACTGTAATTTATTTTTCTTTTTATCATTATAATTTTCAAAGGTCTTAAATTGAAAAATATGGTCTAAACTAAACTAAAATTTACATGATGGAACAAACGAATGATTAAAATAAACTAATAAAAAAAAACCAATAAACGAATGATTTTTGAATAATATGATAACTAATTATTTCAATTCAACTATCTTTCAATTTTATGGCCGGTTGAACGCACGATTTTGGCACCCGAATAGGAGTCGAAATCTGTTGAGTCAATGATTGACTCGAGGTCCTTGGAGAGAAGACGAAAAGCAGAGTATCCAGATTCAAAGGTTCTGATGAAGAGAGAGTTTCGGTATTTGCTGCAGCTATACAACAAGTGTTGCTGTTGTTACGGACGAAGAGCCGAGATATCCGAATTCAAAGGTTCTGATGAAGAGAGAGTCTCGGTATTTGCTGCAGCTATACAACAAATGTTGCTGTTGTTACTGATATTGTTTGAATCCGAGAACCCATTCTATTATCCATCCGAAAACTAGTTCAAAGTGTTCACCAGAACATAACTGAAGTACTTATGCACTCAATCAAAGAGAGGAAAACGCTTATAAATATATTTTTAAAGGGGGTTTATGTCAGAGAGAAGAACTACCATGGATCAACAGAAGGATCAGACGAGGAGCAAGTTGAAGCTAAAGAGAAAGCAGTAACATGGGTGATGAAACGTGAGTACAAAAATTGCCATTATTAATTAAAGAATATAATCAACTATTTATTCAGTAAATAGTTGCATGTGCATAATATAATCAACTGAAGTTGAATTTGAATAATTGAGTATGAACGTTGTATATTATTATAATTTCCATTATTTTTTAATCATGAATCAAATATAGATGAAGGGTTAATATCTAAAATTAAGTTATAATATTAAGTTATAATATCCTCACCTTATATATAATATCTAAAATTAAGTTAAAGACTCAAACTATTAAGACTTAATTTTTTTTATTTAATTTCACACACTCCTTGATAGCCATTCATTTTTATAATCTAATAATAGAAAGAGTTGTTGAATTAGTATAGAAAAAATTATTTTTTAACTTCTCTTTCTCACCCATGGAATATAATAAATCAATAGCTGTCTATGAGTGTATAAAATTAAGTAAAAAACAAAAAAAAATCTCATAACCTGATCCTAAGTTAAAATATTAAGTCACAATATAAGCTCAAACTATTGAGACTTATTTTTTTTTTTACTTAATTTCATAATTTATTTAATAATTATTTTTAACTTCTTTTTTCCATCGATAGATTATAATAAATAAACTACTATAAAATAGTGTTTAAAATGATATATATAAGATCAGATTATTTAAACTTAATTTATGACTTAATTTTTACACTATTTAATAACTATTGATTTACCCATCTCCATAGGTGGAATCTCCATAGGTGGAAGAGAAAAGTTAAAAAATAATTATTTTTATATCAATTCAATAACTCTTAAACTATTAAATTAAAAAAATCAATAGCTATAAAATAATATATAAAATAGTCCCAATAGCTTTTATATATATATATATATATATATATATATAGTCATTAATTTATTATACAGACCTCATTGATTTAATACAATCTATTGGTGAAATACCAACTTTGTATCTCTTACAATACCTATCAAATAATATATAAAATTAAATAAAAAAATTAAGTCCCAATAACCTTAGCTATATATATATATAATAAAAAATAGGGATATAAAGATTTTTCTGAACAATTTTTAAGAATCCAGTTCCATGGTAATTTTCACAAAAATATACACAGCAAGACATCACAACTAAATCTGCAAATTGAACCAGTGGTAATGTCTGTCCAACTAGTTTACAAACTAAACTCCTCGCTACTCTCCCTCTATTCGCTGCTCCGAAACAAAAGAAAAGAATCATTTGCTGATTCTAATGGAAGAGAAAAAAATTCCAACACTAGTTTGCATATGTACATGGAAAAAAAAAATGAAAAAATAGTGAGGTAAAGAGGACAAGGACAATGAACACAAGAACTATACAAAATTGGAGGCGTGAACATGGGTTTCAGGAATTTGAGACAAATTTGGGGCTTTTAAGGATTTAGTGTTTTGTAGGAAATGGTTCAGGGTAATGAATGCATGCCAAAGCCCTTTTCCAATGGGCTTTATACCAAAGCTCCTTGGATTGCTCCACTATGGCCCATCATATTTCCTTGACACAAGTCTTGACTGCAATTAGGTCCAACATTAGGATTCTCGTAAAGATTTTGCATCCTGGGAATGTTCCACACATCCTGTGTACATTTAGAAGCTGGTCAGAGGATATGTAAACATGGCAAATGATTAGATAAGACAGAAGAAAGAACGGTATAAAACGCCAAAAGTGCATGATGATTGTGGAAACTTAGACAAAGAACAATGTTACTCCTCTAATAGTTCTAGCTGTTGAATGAAAAGAGAGAAGTAAAAATTACAGACTGTCCATCAATTGCATGCATACCTTATGCCGCTGGCCAAGATCGGAAATGAGAGAGGAAGCTGATACACCGCTTGCACTAAATGGTGGAGCCTGAGGTCTGATCTCCGGACAAGAACTGCGAAAATCTTGACGACTTTTACCAGGAGTGCCACAACATGAGTCTGGCCGACCATGAGTCCACTGCTCACTACTCTTTCTCAGCCGGAGATATGCTGATGGGGAGTGATCATGAGACAACAAGTAGTAGGAACTATGATGCTCCTCTGCATGAAAAATAGGAGCTGGATCCAGGTGCACTTTGTGATGAGACCTTGAACTGGAGTCATCATAGCGGTGGAAGATGCAAGATGATCTAGAGGACAAATGGCCAATATATGGACTATACCCAATAGGAGGATATTTGTCAAAAGTTAAACATGGTGACTGCTTGTCTGGAAGCCCCACACGAGAAGTAATTGTCCAATCTTCAATTGTTATTCCTTGCTCGGTTGCAAGGTCCAGTAAACGTTTTTCATCAATTCCAGATACCATGAGCAATTTCCACAGATTCCTCTGCGCTTCCCGCTGGTTGTGAATGACTTGATCCCTCATTGCCATTTCAAACTGAAGCTCAGCATTGGACATTCCCTACATCAATGAAATATAAGTGTGAGGTTCTAATGGTAAAAGTTTACCGAACCATTCTGAAGCCTATTTGACTACCAAAAAAAAGTAATTTTGTAACTACAAATCACAATCATACTGTAGGATGACTGTGAATTGCCATTATTAACTTTTGTTGGGCAACATACAAAGCTAAAATTTCCGGGCAATCTTATTAACTTATTGAGCAACATTCATTTTCAGCTGCAACAATATTTCCGAATTTTATTCAGTAATGGTAACTATCTTAGTAATTTATTTGTACACAAATTATCAAATCAGAAAATGCAGAAATTAAGTTAGAACCAGTTAATTGCAACTAGATTGAGGCTGCTTAAAATTCACTCACCAAGATCCTATATTGGCTGAGAATGCGCAAGTAGGTTTTGTTGCCATTGTTACTAATGGCTTCATCAATCATGTTTTGGAGTTCGTGTCGGTGGCTCTCATTTGCTTCAATTTCCTATAAATAGTAGAAGTGGTGGTACTGTTAAAAGCTGACAAAAACTATAACCCTTCTGAGCCCCAATAGTGGAACAAAAATCACCTTCTGGTAATCGGAACCAGCCTCATCATTGTCACGTATGTTATCAAGAATGAATTGCCTCCTTGCTTTTAAAGCCTCTGTAACTGCTTCATCTTTCTCAGTAGGCTGTTACAGAAAAATGCACTCCACTAAATAAATTATCTGAAACTTCTATCTTTTACAGAAAAAGGACTACAGAGAGGGAACACCCTCAAACCCCTTCCCCAAACCCAACAGAGAAACTTCTAAAAAGAAATGAACTAATATTTCCCAAATAAGCAAGAAAAGGGGAGGCGAGTAAACTGGCAAAAACCTGGTGTTCCATGATAGCATCATCAAGATATTGGAGCTCAGAACGGATACGAATGTTAGTTTCCTCAAGCTCAAATAATGCCTTCTGCAAATTTATCCGTTCCTGAACATTTTCACTGATTTCTTGGCTCAAAATATTCAACCAAGACAGCTCATCATCTGCAGCTCTTTCAGCAGGTTTGACACTTAGCTGTGATTCCTTTTCAGCTAGTTCCTTTTTCAGTCGACAGACCTCAATCTGCAAAACCAAATATATAATTGCGTGTTGTGTGGAAAATGGTAGAGTTACCCATAATAAGCCATTTACCAGCTAACCTGAAGATTGTCAATCATCCTTTGGTAGTCTGATACATGGGTTTCAACCGAGCCAAAGTTTTTCTGAATAGGAATCAACAATCATTCTCATTATAATAAGGACAAGCAAGCAATAATTTTCAAACTAATGAATACTACGCAAACTAGTCATACAATGACAAAGCACAGAACAAATATCCATATACTTCCATGTATACAACCAGCCTGTAAAATTTAGGTGATGCAGCACAGACACTTGGGAATTAGATTAACTACAGCATATAAGATATAGCATATTCTTCAAAAGGAAATAGCACCATTTTCATTGTACCATGAGCAACAGAGCACAGAGAAATATATATAAAAGTTTGAGAAAAAAAAAAATAAAAGAAAAAAAATCCAATCATGTGGACTTCCGGCGAACTCAAGCTTTTCATGGATCAATGCTATCTCCAGAATATATACAAGTCTCACCTCAATGTGTGTTTTTATCTCCTTTGCTCGGTTAGCGTATTTTAAGGTATTCACGGTGTGATGATATTGACTGTCAACTGGTGATACTGTTGCTACCATAACAGTTTGAGAATTGCCACTGAGACCATCTTTAAGTATCCGTGTCAGTTTGCTGCAAAAGAATAGATATTAGCTCCATTATTTTTAAACAAGAAAATGTTAAAAAAAAGAAAATTGATATTAGCTACATTGACAGAGATGATTTCAGGCTATAAAACATATCAACTACCTGTTTCTGTAAGGAACATAAGCAAGTCCCTTCTTTTGCTGTTTTCCTAAAGCGTTTATGCAATTCGCTAAAGCAAGAAGTGATCGATTAATATTGGCTCCATCTCTTAGCTTTTGGCCTCCACTATTTGTCTCAGAAGCTCTTTCACTGCCAGCAAGATCCACAAGAGCAAGTTTTCCTCGCATTACTTGATTACGATATTTGTTTTTCTGTTTTCTCTTCACAATAATCTCCAAAACAGCATGTGATCTGATTGGATAAAAATATTAAAAAAAAAAAAATCAATGAGATTAAGAGAGAATGACAAAACCTAATAGAGGAAGTCCCACTTTCTTTCCTTCCTTTAAATGAGATCATGTAACAGCCAATAGTAATGGCAGTAATGAAGCAGAAAAAGTAAAAGCAGCACCTCCCCCTTTTATGCAATTTGTAATTTTAAGTAAATTCAACTATGATCTGCTATGACTCAAGTATTCAACAACATGGACATATACAAGTCCTTGTCAGCACAGCCAAAGAAAAAGTCTTGCAAGGTAGATTCTTCTAAAAGGCTTTGAACATAAAGATTCAAAATGGAGCAACAAAGAATCACTTTTTCTTCCTTTTGTGGATTTAGCTGGTGTTTCGTTTATGGAGGAAGCAGTACTAAAAAATTCACATAGCATTGCAATTTCAGATATCAGTACCAAGGATTAATATGGAAGATCAAAATGTAAAATAAAGAACAAAGTTGGAAATGCCTTCAGTGGTACTGAGGATACAACAGACAGAAGATGTTTAACCAAACTTGCCATGGGAAATATGAGAACAATAGGTTTAGAGCAAATAAGGAAATTAAACATGGTTTACCGCGAGGAAGTTGCATTGGCCTCTGTGCTTTCAGTTTTCCTTCGACTATTCCCCAAATTCAGAAGTTCAAGAATCTTATCAGCTGAGTGAACCTGAAGTAAAAGCAAAAATAATCAAGGACTGATTAACCAGAGTACCACTGGTTATACTAAAGACCAAAACGCCAATGCTAAATTCAAGCATAATAGAGAAATATTATAAATGAAAATGAGACATTAAATCAATACTTGAGCATACTATAAATGAGATTAGGTTGCCAGAGAGATAAAGCCCAACCTGAAGACTAATACAGTGCAGCCAAGTACATAAATAATTACAATACACCACCTTAAGTAAAAGTAAGCACAAGAAAGATGGGAAAATTCTGATCTAATTTTCATGAAATGCCAATAGAGAAAATATTTAACCAATGCTCACAGGACTCCTAAATTTTGTTTGAGAGCAAAATGATACAAAACTGTAAGCAATTACTGTTTCGTTCCACAAATCATAGAGCTTAACTGAAAGACATGGTAGGATTTGTTCAGTCATTGAAAGAAAATAAAAATATAAAAGAAACTTAATCATGTCAAGAAATGCATCAAAGAAACTTAATCATGTCAGTTTCTCTTTGAAATACTAACATGTGAATTTAGAGTTTATATAGAGCTACATTTCAAATTTCCAATGTTCAGTAAACAGCTAAAAAGTGAGAAGATGATTAGCAATTCTATGCCAGGAAAAAGAAAATCAATAGTGCAGGTTTACTGCAACAAATAATTCCAACGAAATTATTACCCATAGGCATCTAATTTATCCAAGAGTTAGTTCTAGGCAAATGCCCACAAAACAAACACAATAATTGTGCAATATTGCCATTATCCAGTTCCAGCACTTAGTGATCTAACAAGACAATCAATAACTAGCCACCCTTCAGTAAGGGCTACACCTCACATGTCTTGCAACAATTGGGTAAAAGAAAATCAAATATGTTAATTACAATTGATAAATACATTTACAAATGAGGAGGAAACCAAACCTTGATACATCTTAGTCCAGCAACAACTATCCCATGCTCTGGATCCTCCCTAAGTTCCAGATGACCAGATGACTTTTCAAGCAAATCATAGATAACCTAAACCACCAAAAAAAAAAAATCATATCAAGAGAAGCAAGCACCACTTTTTATATAGTTTTTGAAATCCTGTTAGGACCTAGATTGCTCCTTTCTGTTGTTAGCAAGTCTTTTCTAATAGTTTCTTTTTGAGTTAATATATATATTCTTCTTTGTTTCCTAGCAAAAAATAAAACAAAAAAATCAAAAAGCGACTACCAATTAAAAAATTTACAATTGTAACTCAAACCTACTTCATTATAAACTTCCAGGTAGGAACAAGAAACTTCAAATTCATCAGAACTCTTGTCCCTTCTAATAAGATCAAAAATCGTATTCAAGCTGAGAACCATAAGTCCAGGATCACTCCTCGTTCCAACCATTGTATGCGTTTTACCACTGTACATGTATCAGAAGTGTTATATTCCAAAACAAAGGAAATTCCAAATAGAATGCAGAATTCACAGAAAATGCAATTTCATTGTCTCAAGTTAGTATAAACTATCTAAACTGTATTAATTTGCAAAAGTGGCCTGAGCAGGTATGAACAAAACAAACAGAATTCTACCTCCAACATAAAATACAAGGCAATCAAGAAACTTAAAATTACCTTCCAGTTGAACCATATGCAAACACCGTTGCATTGAGACCTTGAACAATTCCAGAGATTACAGAAGATATACTCTTTGTGTAGACTTCCTAGCAAAAAGAATATGAAGAAAAAAATTTGTACAACCCAGTCTCAGATTAGCAACTGTACACTTTTACTTACATTCTTAGTACTACTGAACACAATAACTCCTCCAATTCAATTACTTCAGTTTCCTTGCGCACAATTTAGTTAAGTGTAGAATTGCAAATCGTATCAACATACACACAACAACGCCTAAAAATCCTTTCTTATTTTTTATACTACAAAGAAATATTTTACAAGCCACGAGATTCTTACTTTCTGCTAAATCTAAACAAACAACACAGTATGATCCACACTCAAAAACTGAAAAACAAACCACATTACATACCGTGTTCGAACATTCTGGACCGAATGCATAATCGAAACAATACTTCTTTTCCTTGGTTCTATTCTGTATAAGCTCAAGGTAGTCCTTGGACAAATCGGGATCCAGAACAATCACTTCCTACAAAATCAAGATATTCCATTACATGTTTTCTCCTCTTCTACAAACCATTACAAAAACATGAACATGAAAGATACCTTCTCATTTACTCTGACAATGTCACGGCCCTGTTCTCTCTCCGTTAACGGTCTACATTTCACAGCAACCTGGAGCCAAAAGTTATGCAGAGACAGACCATCAAGAAATGGAAATAATAAACGGAACTTAGACGTCAAAGGAGAAGACTAACCGAAAGAGTCGTAGGTTTCTTAACCGCTGGAGCTCTAATACTCGGCATTCTTCATCAACATTGAAATTCAAAATAAAACTATAGTCCCCGTAAAATTACAGAACATCTTATCTACTACAAATGCGGCCTAGAAACGCTGTCTTTCTTCATAACGAAAGCATAAGCCCAACACTAAGCCTTCTAAACGAAAAAAAAAAATGCTTCGAGAAAAAAGAAAACAGATCAAAAAAATTTAGCTCGAAAGCTCTAGCTCCCAGAAAAAAAAAAAAACAAAAAAACAAAAACAAATTTGAGAATGCATCAACCAAACGCGGCTAGAAAGCGAATGAAGCGTCCTACATTTCAAGGTAATTAAAATATTTTCTTCAGGTTAGAAGACAAAAATGAAATTTAAGGCAATAGAAAGAAAGAAAGGGTTGATAATATGAACTGCAATATTTTGTACGAGAAAGAGAGGGAAATGATACGGTGGTTGAGGGCGTATGGTACTGGTAACGGTAGAAGTGGCCATGACGCCCATGTAATGGCGTTAAGTAAAGAAAGAGAGGGGAGAGGAGGAGAGGAGGAGAAGAAAAGAAGAGACGAGAGGAGGAGAAGGAAGCATTCATGATGCATTGATGTTAACGTAATAATGAGAGAGGAGAGAGGATGGAAGGTCACAGGACTGACAGTGACCGTTGGATAACATTAAGAAACATATTTCTTTTTTATTATTTTTCATTTTGTCTTTGGAGTATTGTGGTTAAAAAAGGTGATTCCGCTAACGAACTGGTTGGTGTTGTTGCGGTTGAGGTTTAGCTTTGGCTTTAGCTTTTCTATTTTTCTAAAGAGCAAATTATAGAAGGTTTTGTACGACTGGGACAAGGTTACTATTTTCTTGTTTTAATATTCAGTAAAAAACAATAGCAAATCAATATCAATATCAATTTAGTGGCTTGCACGTGTGTTGGAGACTGGAAGGCTCCTGGAAATTGGTCTCCTAATCAAAACATTCAAAAATCGAAAACATGTTTGTTTTATATATTTAAAACTGGATCTCTTGTATTAAAAGATTGATTTTTTTTTTTTTTTGGTCGTGATCTTAATATATATCTTAATTATTTAACAAATTTAAATTTTTTATTGAGTAATTATCATTGATCATCCCTACCTTTTTCTCTTTTTTCACTCGTATGAGATATTTACCTTTTTTTTCTATTCTCATCCTTAGGTTTTTAAAAAATCTCTTCTCAAGTACTCCAGTTAAAAATTATATTACTTAACATCTATTAACCTTTATATTTTCATAAATTTATTATTTTACTCTTACTAATATATATGAAAAAGTAACTTAATTTTTAAAAGATAATATTAAATTAAATTATTAAATTACGTTAACACATATTAACAAATATTAAAATTATTTTTTCATGGAGAATATTAACACATATTGGTATTTAGTTCAAGAGTAATTTGATTATTTAACTTAATATTGTCCTTGAAAAATTAGTTATTTTTTATGTATTAGTAAGGGTAAAATGAAAAATTTATTGAAATATAGAGGTTAATAGATATTATTAACTAACATAATTTTTAACTGGATGACTTGAGAAGAGATTTTTTTTAAACTTAAAAATAAAATAAAAGAAAAATGATAAACGTTTCATATCAGTGAAAAAAGGAAAAAAAATAGGGGTGGTCAATGATAATTATTCATTTTTTATTTAGGAGCTGTGTCAATAAACTTAAGGATGTTAAGTAATAAATGTGAATTTCTTTTTTCAGAAAACACAAAAGTTATTTTATTATCAAGAAAATATTTCTTAAAAATGGTATGATCTATTTATTACTTATTACTTTTAGTCTTCAAATATATTTTCTTAACGTATGTGAAAAGAAAAGCTATATTTTTAGTAAGTTATTAATAAGATAAATATCTGTTTAAATTTAATAGGATAATATAAAAAATAAACAAGTTTTATACCAATTAAAGTTTATTTAAATCCTGAATTGCTTATCTATTGGTCAAAATATATATTTTTTTTTAATGCTACACACTCTTTTAAATTACTTTCTTATGTTAACTTGTTATAGGTTGATTATTATATGTCACCTGTTAACCCGTAATAGAGATGTATTCGCAGTTTAAATATTTTTTACTCTTTTTTTTATAAGAGTATTTTCCCCCATAACTTGAACTTGGTTAGTTAATTAAATAAAAGATTAAATCTGCTAAAATTAAAATAATCTTAAAAGTTTTGGTCTTTATATGTGAAAAGGGTTCGGGTATAAGAACCCCTAAATACTCTCTACACACCCTAATTCTTAAAACACCGTTTATCCTAATTTTAAAATTTGAATTTTACTTTATGAACCTCTTTAAATATCATATATATTCTTATTAAACTAATAATATGATATTCATATTTTTTAAAAAGAACAGTTACTAAAAAGGATAATTCTTACTCAATAATAGTTTTTGTTTATACCTAAATTAAGTAGCTCAATCACCTTCTCTTCTTTTACAATCTTTTTTTTCAAAAAAAAAATATTTTTCTCCAACTCAATCTCTAGTCCTATTAAGCATGCTCTATCTACAAACTAAAATTTTAGTTTGTGTTAATTTTTATGATCGTAAAAGATAAAACATATGAGGAGTTATTCTCAAATAGATGTTATTTTATGTTAAAATTAATTTAAAAAAGCAAATATGTACCTTTAAACATTGATTAATTTGAGTTGAAAATATACAATATTAATTGCTATGATTTAGTATATGTATCTTATATTTAAAAAAAAAGTTTTAAAAAAATTAGAGTTAAAAAAAATAGGGATTTATATAAAACATCATTATAAGTTTATAAAATTATATTTTTTTATTTAAAAATATTTATTATGTTATGTGTTTAATAGTAATTCCCTTCATGGGTGATTGAGTACTTTCAATTTTTGTAAAAAATGGGGTTATGTAAAATATAATTTGGATTCATATAGCCTCACTCAAATGAATATGAATTCGATGATAATAAGTTTTCTTGTCATTAAGAGCCATTAGGTGACAATAATCGATATGATTATTCCTTAAGCCACTTAAAATGCAATCTAAAGTCTGAAATTCATTAATTTCAGGTCATTTCTCCAGGTGTTTGATCAAATAAACACATTGACTTCTTTCTAAGCCAAATAGGATTTATATTACATAAATTGTCAAATCAATTCAATTTATATCACCTTAGAAAAGACAGTTGTACTATTAAACTATCATACCCCACAAATTTATATAAAAAAAAAAAAACTCAACAATTTAGTTGAAAAAAAAAGAGCCTCAAATTGGACAGCTATAAAAATTGAGTTCAATTCTTTACCTAAATTGATGAATTTCTAAAGAAAGAAAATGTTAAGAAGAATTGAATATTCTGTCTGAGCTGACAATTAAAGACATTGAGTGTCCTGAGATCAGAGACCATAATATTCATAAGATTATTCTTGAACGCATATCTCCGTATCATAAATTTTCACATTTATGCTAGAGACAGCGGCGATGTGCATTGCATTTGGCATTTGCATGCAAGGTAAAGGGAGGCTTGGTCCCAGTGGGCTTCTATTAAATGCATTTGGCATTTCCATGCAAGGTAAAGGTGGCCTGGCCCCTGTGGGCTTATACTAAATATAGTTTGCTAAGTCAAGCAATTTATGATTGCTCGTTGACTATTCATTGCCGATGTAATCCAACTTTTAACTTGTCTGTTCAAGTTATGGTCCATGTTTTTGTTTTATTTGTTGTCGCTGTTTTTCTTTTCATGTGTGTCTTTTCCTTCCTAAAGTGATTGACAACCGTCTGGTTGCTTGCCCACAACTACGAGCTACAAGCCTACAACACATACACTTCTGATAGTGGCGTCACCACCGCTGAAAAAATCTTAGATACAACTGCTGTATGTAAAATATACTAATTATGGGCATGTAAATCACGAACAATGAAGTGATACCCTATAATGATGCAGAATCTATATAAAGAAAAGATAGTTGACACAAAATTCAAAATTTTATTGAATGATAATGAAGAAATAATTAAAAAACTAGCATAAACCCACCTTTTTGTAGGCTAAAATCATATTTAAATGAAAATACCTAGTTAGACCCAAATACATCAAGAAGAGGGGTGAATATGTGTAATCACTACAGAATACAAATTAAAATGATAATTCTAAAACACGTCAAAGTAATCTTAATTAGATAAAAAAGATCATTAACAGTTAACAACCAATCAACAACCAACCAATAAAATAATAAATGAAGTGCACGTAAAATAAATAACACCAGAAATGTTAACAAAGAGAAACCTACGAAGAACTCTTCACGAGGAAGAATTTTTGGTTTCAACGCTCTAATATACCTTATGATCAATTGTTATTCGGTTTCGTTTACGTTATTTCGTGCTTACAATTGATTAAACTCCTCTAAAATCATCAACACTGCGATTTTCCTACTTGCAATAGTGAAATCATTTTTTTGATAGTCTGGTGGTTTGTATTTATCTATCAACTTTTGCTTCATCTTTTTCTAACTTATTATTGGTTCTTTTTCTGCCATCCTCTGTCTGGACCTGATGCGATAGTAGAAGCCTTACTGTTCAATTTGAGAGCCACCAATTTAACCTTCTCCTTATCAAATGTCTCCGTATAATTGAAGAATGTTTCTACATCAGTAATCCAATCCAAAAATTTACCAGCATCTCTATTTTCTGATTTGGTTATCCATTGAATCATCGCTTGGATCCTTAGGATTGTCTCAGGAAGTCACCTCCCTAGCACAATCATGCAAGCCTCTTTCTTTTCGTTTTGTCCTCGCCTTGGATTATTCTCCCTGTTGCTGCCAATGCCCATCTCACCCAACAAACATAGAATTTTGAATTGAGTTTAAGGGTTGGACAGTTGGCCTAACAGCCTCTTCTGCTATGGCCCTAGTTCTCTGATCATTGTCACCAGAATTATCGCTTGTCGGATTGATACCTGATATCGAAGACAAGTATAACTTGTTCCGATCCTAAATTTGATGAGCTATGAAAAAAAGATAGTTGAAAAACAAGGGTAAACACACATTTTTATGGACTAAAAACCTAATTAGACTCAAATTTAATAAAACAAGAAATTATAATACGAATTGGAAAGCATTTAGACATGTTGAAGAGCATTTCATTAGTTTCGAAATAGTATATTATACGCCTAAAATGGACATTTTGAGAAAATTATAAGTACCAAAAATCAAGTTTGTGCATCCCTGCATTATTTTAACATTTAGTGTCCTACACCATATAGTTATTGCGTTATACATACAACGGTTACATCAAAATTTCTCTATGACTCTCTGACTCAAATATACGCACACAAAACAAATGTTGTTAAACCTATAAACATAGCACATATATCGATAAACTTTATTGACCACCTTGAAGGTTTTGAAATTAATAGATGAAGACTGACCTTTCCAATTTCATAGTTAAAATTCTAACATTTCAAGAATTCATCATATACCATCTCTGAC